>VZUI01040014.1:0-29161 GCA_013401135.1 Cettia cetti | reverse complement strand
TAGGAATGCTCTCCCCTTCCTCCTCCTGTGTGTGTGTGTGTGTGTGTGTGTGTGTGTGTGTGTGTGTGTGTGTGTGCAAGCCCCCCAATTGCTGATTAATTACCATCCCTGACAGACCATATTAGGGTAGCTTGACCTGGGCTAAGACCTCACATCTGTCTTTGCTTTTAGGAGAATTGGGGTATAATCACCTCCTGTGGGCAGTGAGCTTCACACTGCCCTCCTTCACTTCTGAAAAACCATTTACTTGCTCTCAGCTCTGTGAGCTTCCCTAGGGGTGGCAGCCAGAAGGCCAAAGAGCATGGCATGGGATGTGTATATCCTCTCCAGGGGCTGAAGCAGCTGCTGCACAGTATCACCTGCCAGACCTGCACCAGCTGTGTTACAGCTGCGGGGGTGCTCCCACACCCCTGTCCTTCATACATTACTGACACACAGGAGCCATAACTTCTTCTCCATTACTAGTCCCAGACAAGTCCTACAGCCTTCTCCCAAAGATATTTTTTCCTCCGTTGTTTTGCAGTGTCCTGAGCAAGACCCTGACATTTCATGATTCAAGCAATAAATGACACATAATTAAAATTCATACATGACCTGTCTATCACATGGTGTTAACCCATTCTTTGCAAGGAGCAAGTGGCAGCTCTCCTCAGCAGGTCTCATCCCTTGTCTCCCAGACACCTGCCTTCTTCAATCCTCACCGCATTTTAGAGCTGCTAAAACATCAGTGGGATGTCTGAGCCAAAAATGTACACAAGATTAAATGTTTGTTTCTCAGCTCCTTTGATGCATCCTGCTGCATCCTTTCACATGCAAGATGTGAGTCAGAGGATGGAGTAAAATGGACCCTCTGCACAATCTGGTCTCCCATGGGCAGGTGAGAAAGAAGGTCAGGTCTCTCCCATGTCTGATCCTGAATCCTGGGATGAGGCCTGCCTGGCTTGCCTGTGTTCTACTGTATGCTCATTCAGCATGTATATTGTCATACTGTGAATTTCAGTCTCAAACCCACCATTAGCCGGACCTGATTCTGCTCCCTCACCCCCTCCCAGTCTGTCCAGTATGTTTGTTTCAGTCTTGGAGTCTGAAGTGATGTGACTGGTCTCCCAGACAGGAAACTTGGGCTCAGGGCTGGCAGAGGCTGTAGGTCTGGGCAGTGCAGGTGTGGGGGCTGCACCCCCTGGCCCTTTCTCCATGCCCCAGCAGTGCCATCTGCACAGTCCCTGCTGCCTTTCCTTCCCTCTTTCCTCCCAAAGCACCTCAGGGATGCCACCCTGGCACAGACCTGCCTCCTAACCACAGGAGTCCTTAAGGTGACATGTATTTAAATGTTATTTAGCATGTGGTTTGCATGCTGTCTGGTCTTTGCTTGAAAGAGCACTGTGTAGGGAAGAGAACCAACAAGTGATGCTTTTTTATGATCCTGGAAGAGCTACAAACCCAACACCTCCAAAGTAACACAGACACTGAAGAAAGAAAAAGCCATGTGCTGGTACCACAGGTGAGCAGCCAGGCATCTGCTTTAACAAGAAGTGTTAAAGGGCCCCCAGCAAGCACACCCTTGCTCAAGTTCCTATTAAACAGAAATTCAGTCTCAAGAGGTTTAAGTTTTTTTCCTTGAGAAGTTTTCCAGCCATATGGTGCCAGTCTCAAAAATTCGTGTCTGAATCATTTATTTTCAATAGGTAAATATCTTCCTTCTGTCTCTCCTTTATTCAGGTTTCCTTAGTGGGACAAAAACAAATTTTGTTTTCTTTGTAAATAGAGAATTAGCCCCCCTGTCTTGCTCCCTTGGATTTGTGGAAGTTTTTCCTTGAGAAGTCCTGCCAGAAGGGGAAGGCGGCCATGCTTGTCCCATCCCATGGTGTGGCTCAAGGAAGTGGCACTCTCATCTCATATGCAACACAGGGCTGCAGACAAAGGTCCCTGCTGTGGTGGGGAAGTCCCTCTAAACTGTGTTTATGTGATAACATACTTTTGTTACAATATATCTATCCAGCTTCTCTTACAGTGTTCACTGTGGTTTCTGTCGCTGAATTCCAGCACCTTCAAACAAACTTTAAAATCCCTTCAGCAGCAGCCCTGTTGCTCTCCAGGTTGTTTGCCATCATCTCTTGCAAGCTGGAAATGAAACCTTTTATCTCATGGAAGGCAATACACAGATGATGTGTGTACCTGGATGGGTGTGTGTTTAAGTGTGTCTCCTGTTTGGGTGCTTTAAACTCACGAGCTATGCAAGAAAACCAGCACCACAACTTCCTTCCCCTGGCTCCTCTCATTGGGCTTCACCATCTTAGTGCTAAAATATCCTCCCAAAAGTAGACTGACAGCAATGATGGGAAGGTGCTCCCGTGTCCAACCTGATGCACTCAGTCTGGGCTATGAAAGTGCCTGAATTACACCCTGCAGCTGGGTTGTTAACTGCAGTGATTAGATATGCACTAGCATGTGTAAGCAAGTGGATGTATCCAACTTTGGGAGAGATCTTAAACAGGCAGCTCTGGCATCCCTCTCAGTTTCTCTCAACATGAGGATTGTCTGCTTTACTGGTTTATTTCTGGATATGCAGGCTGAAGGAAAAGGAATTTTGTTAATAGAGACATGCAGTCTCATTTGTGAAAATAATAAGTATGGGGAACATTGTGCTGTTTTACTTAAATCTGCACATGTTTTGCTGACTTAGAAGTTTGGTACTGCATTTCAAAGACTAACTCCCTAAGCCTGATTGGTGTCCTTTATCTTTTGATGTTTAAGAAGTTTTTCTTTCCAAAGTCTTCTTTTCTTTCAAGGCACTTCAATGAAAAGTCTTCTTTTGCCCACCTTCAGAACTGCACGTAACATCCTTCAATTCTCCCTGATTTATCTTCTCTATTCTCTTGACTCAAGGCAGTTCATAAATTTGCCCTAATTTATGATCTGGTACTTTTCCTTTTTTTTTTTTTTTTTTTAATTTCAGTTCTGCATTTTCTGAGATATTTATTTCACTCTAAGGAAAAAGATCTATCTACTGGGGTATGCTTATCCAGAATACTGTGGTGTCCTATCATGGCAAAAGGGAAAAAAAAATGCATCAACTTGGAAGCAGAATCAACTCATTCTTTGCTGATATTTCATCAAGTATCTGGACCTTTTTATTTTTCCCTTGAACCACTACTACTTACATGTTCAAATGCAAAAAAAAAAGTGTGTTTAAAAATAAAGTGTAGGGTCAAACTCTGACCTTGTCTTCTGTGGGAACTGCACTGATATGGTGCTCAAGACCATGTTCTGGTTGGAATTCCAGGGTAGACAGAAGGATCTTTTTTATTTTCTTTTGACTTTATTTTGGTGCAGCAATAGCTACAGGCTAAAAGACCCACTTATGTCTTGTTTGAAAGCTTTAAAACAAACCACAGTTTTTAGTGACAGTTCTGGGACTTGTATATAACTTCATTTTTCTACTTTTCTTCTAACTTTTGTCACCAAAGGTTTTTGCAGGAAAAGAGGATTATTATTATTAATTTTAAAGAGATCATCTGCTCCTGCTTCATATCTCTCACTCCTGAAAGCATTATTTTCTGTTTGTGACATCAAATTGTTGCTGTGGTAGCAACTCAAAAATAGGAGAACATGACATCATGCAGGGAAATAGCAGTGTATCTGGGGAACTTTTAAAGGTGTCCTCATTTTCACTTTTTCCACCCCCCCCCAGACCCTGATTTTAATCTGTTTGCCTGAAAAAATAATTTTTCAGACAATAAGCCACCTACCTACCTACCTACCTACCTACCTACCTACCTACCTACCTACCTACCTACCTACCTACCTACCTACCTACTACCTACCATGTCCCTTGCTAACATGTATGGCTACCCAGAGTTTTCCTGATTCAATATGAGATGTCCAACTTGGTTAAATATTTAAACTTCTAAATCAGCGTTTATCACAAAAGTGCAGCTAGATCCTCAGCCACAGATTCTCTGGCAAAACGCTTCATTGATTGGGACTTCTGCCAGGGTGGGATAAAGATAAGTTAATTCCATGCTCCTGATGGTCCTTTGTAGGACCCAGGGCTTCCTGTCTTCCCAGAATGCTGTTTATCTGAATAGGGGGAATAGGGAAGGTTTGGACAGGATGTGATCCTTGGTGTCTCTCCTCCTTCTGGAGGTCAGAGACTAGCTACAGCAGGAGGGGAGAAGGTGGACAAGGTGGACAAGAGGCAAAGCTTCTCTATGTAGGACCAAGCAACCTCGTGAGTGGTGGGTCATCCCTCTGGTCCTCAAACTCAGAACTGAGATGATAACCAGATTAGAAACAAGAATAAAATCAAGAACCAACGAGTTGCCTACGAAGACATTATCTGGGCTTTTCTGCTGACATGCTTCTTACTCTGGCATTATCCTAGGCCATTAGGACCCTTATTGCAACCTTTCTGTGGTCCTTTGGGGTGGCTGTTGCATCCTTTATTTCTGCACCAAAGATCTTGATTTTCTCATGGATTAATGAAGTGTGTTGTGGCAAATCAAGAGAAGTGTGTGTGTCCTTCCTTTATATGGTTGCCTGTGACTGCCAAATACTGGATTTAATCACTCTTCAGGCTTCTTCCAGTTGTATTACTCATACTAGTAGTTCAGGCTGAGCTTGTAGAAGAATTTGGATTACTGCCCTGACTATGCTTTATTTGCATTCAGGCCTGTGTTGGGAGCAGGACTCTTGTAAATGGGTTCTGAAAGTAGCAAGTGACCCAGAGGAAGGAGCTGGAGGGGGTAGTTTACTGCCTGAAGTCCACAGGTGTCAAGAATTTGAAGCTTTTTGACTTTTGCACCCCAAATTCTTCATCTGAATTTGATTTTTTAGAGAAAGTCTTTCTCATTCCCCATGCAGAAATGGAGTCTCTTTACATATCACACTCTTAAACTTGCCTGAGGCCTCTCGACATTTTAATCATGAAACAGAAATTCAAGAATCAACAGGAAAGACTTTTGACAGCCACCACAATCCTGCAGATACAGTATCTTCCTCATTTTCTCTATGAATTTTCTGTGGAATTTGGCTGAAGTGGCTGTGGGACTATTCCTTCATTGCCTGCTTCTCTGCTGAGGTTTTGGAGACCTCATCACAGTTTTTATCACCCCCCCCACACACACACACACACACCTGCTCCTTTGTTTGTCATATCTGTTTCATCAGGCAGGATCAGGCAGTCTCTCAGACACTGGACAGGTAGAGACATCCTCACCCCACAGAGATTTAACAAATCTGCATGGCTGCATTAGTATTCTGGCCAGGAGGCATTGTCCTGGCATGAGAGAAAACAATCAGGGCACATGAAGGGGCTGAGGGAGAGTTACCAAAGCTGCTATTCAGTGCTTCATCATGGATTCACATCCCAAATGGGTCTGAATGCAGCATCAGCTATGACAGACCAGAGGTACCTCCTGCACTGCACCCTCCGTGCCTCTGAGCATCTTGGTGGCTTTTCTGAAAGAGAAGGCACAGGGGGCTGTGGTGCAGTCTTCTCAAGGTAGCCCCGTGGAAGGTCTAGGGGAGATGGGAAGATCCGTGCTGGTGCCATGGTAATGAGCCCTGCATGGCTTCTGGAATGACTTACAAGGAAGGAAGCCACCTCTGTCTACAAAACAAGAGAAGAAAATATGAGTCAAAATGTTACCACAGCAATTTTACAGGCCTTCCTTAGAGATATCTTGATAGAAAAAGCAGGAACTAAAACCACACAGTATAATGGGATATAGAAAGTTTAGAAAACATCTATTGTATTGCAGAGATAAAAAGATGCCTATGAATGTGTTTTTAAAATGGGAGCTTTAACCCCATCTTTTTATTTAATGGAAAAGCTGATTGCATTCTCTTTCATATGAAAAATCATAAAATGGTTCAGGTTGGAAGGGACATTAAAGATGACCTCATTCCAATCCCCCCCCACCATCGGCAAGGACACCTTCCTCTAGACCAGGTTGCTCAGAGCCCCATCCAACCTGGCCTTGAACACTTCCAGGAATGGGGCATCCACAGCTTCCCTGGGCACCCTGCTCCAGTGCCTCACCACCCTTACAGTAAAGAACTTCTTCCTAATAACTAATCTAAACCTGCTGTCTTTCAGTTTAAAGCCATTATCCCTTGTCCTATCACTACATGCCTTTGTAAGAAGACCCTTTCCACCTTTCCTGTAGGCTCCCCTTAGCTACTGGAAGGCATTTCTAAAGTCTCCCTGGAGGTTTCTCTTCTCAAAGCTGAACAACCCCAGTCTCAGCCTGTCTTCACAGGAGAGATGTTTCAGCTCTGTGATCATCTTTCTGGCCCTTCTCTGCACTCATGTCAACAGATCCATGGCTTTGCTATGCTGGGCCCCCAGAGGTGGATGCAGCACCCCAGATGGGTTCTCACCAGAGTGGAATGGAAGGGGAGAATTCTCCCCCTTGCCTGCTGCCCTCACTGGTTTTGATGCAGCCAGGACACAGTTGGCTTTCTGGGCTGCAAATGCACATTGCCAGATTTTCAGGCACCAGCCCCTCTAAATCCTTCTTCTCAGGGCTGTTCTCCATCCATTCTCTGCTCAGCCTGTATTGATGCTTGGCTTACCCCAGTCCAGGTGCAGGGCCTTGGCACTTGGCCTTGTTGAACTTCCTGAGGTTTGTATGGTCCCACCTCTCAGGCCTGTCCAGGGCCCTCTGGATGCCATCCCTTCCCTCCACCATGTTGACCACACCACAGAGTTTGGTGTCACCAGAAAACTTGCTGAAGGTAGACTCAATCCCAGTGTCCATTTCAATGACAAAGGTGCCAGCAACACCAGTCCCAGTATTGACTCCTGAGAAACACTGCAAGTCACTGTTCTTCACTTGGACATTGACCATAACTCTTGAAGTATGGCCATCCACCCATTTTCTTATCCATTCAGTCCTCTGTCATCAAATCCACATCTCTGCAGTTTAGAGACAAGAGTGTCATGTGGGACAGTGTCAAATTTTTTCACAAGTCCAGGTAGATGATGTCAGTTTTTTCCCCTTATACCCCAGTGCTGTAATCCCATAATAGCAGGCCACAATATTTGTTATGTATGGCTTGCCAATAGTGAAGCCATGTTGGCTGGCACCAACTATTTCCTTATTTTACATGTGCCTTAGTATAGTTTCCAGAAACCTCTGCTCCATGATCTTGATGGACAGATTGACTAGTCTGTATTTCTCCAGGTCTGTCTTATTTCCATTTTTAAAACTGGAAGTTATATTTTCCCTTTTCCAGCCAGTGGGGACTTCCCCAGACTGCAATAGCTTCTCCAATATGAGAGAGAGTGGCTTAGCCACTTCCCTGGACAGTTCTCTCAGGACCTAAGGATGTATCTCCTCAGGTCCCGTGGACTTGTGCACTTTCATATGAGCAACAGTGAGCAGTTCTTCATTCTCCCAGTCTCTGCCTTTGCCTTCTGCAACTTGAGTGGTGTGGCTGGAACACTTTCCAGTGAAGACTGAGGCAAAAAAGTCATGGAGTACCTCAGTCTTCTTCTTCGTGCCCCAGGTAGCCAAGTATGCCACATCCTTCCTGAGAGGGCCTACACTTCCCTGTGTTTTCCTTTTGTCACTGATGGGCCTACAGAAGCTTTGCTTGTTACCCTTGATGTCCCTGGCCAGGTTTAATTCTGTCAGGGTTCTAACTTTCCTTACTTGATCTGCATGAACTACTTGAACGATTTTTCTGCGTTCTTCACAGTCTGCCTGTTCTTTTTTCCACCCACTGTAGGCTTCCTTTTTGTGTTTGAGTTTGTCCAGGAAAACCCATTGTTTATCCACTCATGTCTTTCTATGGTGTTTCTGCCTGACTTGCTCCTTGTTGAAATGCACTGGTCCTGAGCTTGAAGGAGGTGATTCTTGAATATCAACCAGACTTCTTGGGCTCCTCTTCCCTACAGTGCATTATTGCATGGTGCTTCATCAAGCAGATCCCCAAAGTGCCAAAATCTTTGCTCCTCAAGTTCAGGCTAGCAGGGGTGTTGCATACCCTCCTCACTGCCTTGGGGATTTTGAGCTCCACCATTTCATGGTCACGGTAGCCCAGGTTGCCCTTGGGCTTCATGTTTCCCACCAGCCTCTTCTTGCTGTGAGAACCAGGTGCAGTATAACACCTGTCCTCATTGGGAACCCTGTCACTTGGAGGAGGAAGTTATCATCAGTGCATTCAGGAACCTACTGAATTGCTCACACCCTGCTGTGTTTTCTCTCCAACAGATATCAGGGTGGTGAGTGTCCCCCAAGAGGACCAGGGCTTGTGAACATGCGGCTGCTCCTGTCTCTCTACAGAGGGACACATCCTCTGGGTCTTCCAGGTTGGGTGGCCTGTAGCACACCCCCACCATACTGACACCTGTCCCAGCCCTCCCTTTAATCCTGACTCATAGTTTCTAGGTCAGCTATTCATCCATCCCCAGGTGGAGGTCCATTCCCTCCAGCTGTCACTGACATAGAGAGCAACGCCACCTCCTTCATGTCCCCTGCCTGTCCTTCCTGAAGAGCCTGTATCCTTCCATTCCAGCACCCCAGCCACCAGAGCCATGTCTCCATGCAGCTGATAAGGCTGTAGTTCTGCAGGGATGCACACAACCCTAACTCCTCTCTTTTATTCCCCATGGTGTGTGTTTGAACAGAGGCATTTAAGCTGGGCCCCTGATGAAGACAATTTACTGGCTGGGGTGGCAGGAATTCCTTTGTGCTGCCCTTCTGATGACCTGTGATCCTTCTCCAGGTTCTGGGCATCTCATGCTGGCCCTGGCATCAAACTGGAAAGGACGCATTGAGGTTCTCCTCCCTGAGAAATTTATTTTAGCAGACTTTTAAAACTTTGCTAAGCTTCAGGTTTAATAAACTTTTTAGTTTAAATAGAACAAACAAGTGAAAAGGAGGCAGTAGTAAATTGTTAGCTGCCTATTTGAAAACTAGGGAGCTGCAAACAGTTATTCCAAAGGCATTTGCTTCATCCTGCTCACTAGCTTGTAACTCAAGTGGAATAATTAATTAATTTGAGGCACGCTGAATAGTGCAAATGCGTTTCTCAGCATCTCCTGTAATCAATCACTCTACAGGGAGACAATTAATTTATCAAAATTAGGAGTTACTGATAGGGCTGTTTCATAGTTCCTGTACCTGTAGAGAGGAAAACAAAACAATTAATTAAACAAAAAGGAGAATTTCTCCAAAGCAACGACTCCCCAGCCAAATAAAATTGAACTTCTTGTGGTGTGGCTTGGTGAGGAAGGTGGTGATCTCCAAAGGTAAGCAGCTTCCACAGACACCAGTGCCCAGAAACTGTACGAGCTCTCAAACTGCAGTGTTGTTGCCAGGTGTCAGCACTTTCTCCTAAGCCCTTCAGCAACATTTGAACACCAGCTTAATTTTAAACTCATTGGTTCACTGATTAACTGCTGAGGTGCAGTTTCATCAAAGGTGTGGCCACAGGTACAGGACATCTGGGCAGCTGCTCCCTCTGCCCATGAGTGCCACCCCCAGGATGTGCTGGAGCCACGGTCCCCCCAGCAGCCCTTGTGGAAGACCTGACTTTTTCCTTGTCCCTGGCAGAGGGGGAGCTCCCAGGCCTGAGATGGCTGAGGATGGCCTCTGCCGTTTCACAGGCTCCAGCAGCTGTGAGGTGCACATTCACTTACAAAATTTGATGTCTTGGTGCTTCTCTGGAGCTCAGCTCAATGGAACTCCGAGTTTGGGGCTTTTGAGTGGTCCTACAATGCAAATATTAGATAATAGTTTCTAGAATAAGAAAAATGAACTAACCAAAAGCTTGCCACAAACTCTGTTGAGACCAGTGAGACTTTTCTTTCAAAGCCATTAGGATTTTGATTTTGCTCTTGAGAAAAAAATATTTTTTTTCCATGAAAGAAAGACTAGAAGTATATTTGTTGTTCCTGCATTCAAGTATGGGATTCTTCCACATTTTCTCTGCATAATGAATAGACTTATTGCTAATCAGTTAGCAGCAAGGAGTGAAAAACAGATTCTACACACTAGGCTTTATCAGAGAGATAATGAAACCCACATGACATTTCAGGGCAAGCTTTGAAAGCCTTTTCCTTAGATAAGCTATCATCCGCTCTGTAAGCAAAATTGTTGTGACTGTGGGTTTTCTCCCCCTTGATTTTCATTAACATAACCATTTGCATAAAAAGCAAGATTCTTGTTTCTGAAAAGTCCATATTCTCCTGCTGCTTGTTTCCCCCCATGCCCCCAAAGTTTTCATTCTCTGTTGGCAACTTGATAAATCACTTCCACTAACTCAATTATGGTATCACCAACACAGCTTTATCACTTCAGGTGATAAGGAATAAGCAGCAAGCACAGCCACAAAACCTGCAGGAATACCGATTATGTTTCCATGTCATTTGCTCCATTAACAGCTTGTATGGAGTGTTTGAAAAAAAAGAAGGAACAAAAAGAAGACATGATAGAAAGCGATTATATTCTTTACATATCTCAGATGCTTGCAGCCGAGGTAATGCATAAATTATGATCCTCAGGTAGGGCCTGCTGAGAGCAGTGGAAGGACTTTCATCAGCTTCAGTGAGTTTCAGATAGAACAATACATTTGGAGTGAAGTAGAATACCATTATGTAATGACAAAAATTAGAAAGAGGGAAAAAAAGAAGCAAGTGAGAAGAGAAAAAAGGCTGCAGGCATTTTTGCTGTCTTGAATATGAAGGTTCACAGCTGAAGCTGAAAGAGATCCATATCTAAATGGAAATGAGGAAACCACTACATCTGAATGAGATTTTGCTGATCCAGTCTAATTAACCTGGTAAATGTTCAGATACTTTAGTAATTAAACTTTAACTTTAGAAGATAAATTGCTTCTAAATAAGCTCCTGGGATTTATTTTTGGCATGGAGATCAACAGTATTTTTGTCTTCCACACTACAAGAGTCTGGAGCAGGATTCTGGCAGCCATCATTATAGTCCGAGCCACCACCAGAAACAGATTTCAAGAGGAAAAGATCCATATTTAACTATAGTTAAGAAGACCTGTGTAAAAAGAAAAATATTAAAGAATTAGAACTAGCAAAATTTCATCTAGTATTTAAATGTTTAAGTACTACAATAAACTTCTGCTATTAAAAAAAAGCATTCTGGGAAAGTTAGGGGATGAAACTAAAGTGATAATGACAGGTTACTGAGAAAGAATAATGTCTGGTTAATAGTCACCATCCAAAACATGTTTAAATATTTCTAAAACAGAGGCACATTACATCTTGGAAAATATAAGGAGTAAGACAGGAGAATCTGCCCCAGACAGGCCATGAGAGTTATTATGAATAATCTCCTCAACACAACTTCCCAGGACAATGTTGCACAAGAAGAAGAGCGTCAATAAGAAGCAGTCACGTTGCTGTTTGTCTGTGCAGCATGCACAAGACCACTCTGGAGAGAGATGCCCAGGTGTGAGGTCCATGGTCCATGAAGAATGAGGAAATACTGGGGAGAACTGCAGGAAAGCAGTCCAAGTGACCCACAGCCTGGAGACCAAGCCTTCCCAGGTTTGAATTGAGGCAGAAAGGCTGTCATTCTCACCTAGGAGAGAATCTTAGCAGCCTTATGTTCTTGCAGAGAGAAAAATCAATCTGATAAGGCAATGGTGGGGTGGTATAAAGTTACAAGACAAGGGGATAACAAGATGCAGTGGGTAGAAATTTAAGTCAGGTGAATTCAACCTTAACACAAGAACTAATCTCCTACTGCTAAAGTTAATGGGATGTTGCAGAGCCTGAAGAGGAGAGAAGGTGGGAGCCTCTGTCAGTTTGTGATAACTCATGCCCTTTACAACATGCTGTTCTCTTTGGGTCACCTGCACATAATCCATACAGAGTCCCAGAGTGTTGTGCAGGCTGGAGGGACCAAGGCACAGGGGATCAGGTGCAGAGGGGATATTGGGACAGATTAGATCTGGTAAAGGCATGTACTTGTTATTTGCACTGCTGCAGGAAAATGCAGTGATTCCTCTCTCTGGTGCCTCCTTGCTGCTGTATGGGTGAAAATACAGTGATTCCTCTCTTTGGTGCCTCCTTGCTCCTCAGAGAGGTTGGGGAACGTCACAGGCCTAGGAACATGTTGACAAGGCCATTAGTGCAATGAAACTCCCTGCATCCAGGCTTTGTGCAGTTGCCTGGAAGGTTCTGGGGGGATATTTTTATCCTGCCAATGTTTGCCTACTGTATATGTATTTCAGAGAAAGGCAGAAAGAGGAAATTTAACTCCAACAGGGCACAGTAAATCCAAACAGGGTGGATGACCGCACACCAAGGCAATTGTTTGGTGCTGCGAGATGGTATCAAGACCTCTTTTGCCTTTTATTTAGCCCATTGCCAGATACAGAATTGGGCCAGAAGAAATCTTTGAGTAACATTTGCTGTTGTCCACCATGCTGAGGAGAGACCACCATGAGAGTGCTGACTCCTGCTGCCCACTCCCGTCTGACACCAGCACAGCCTCCTCGGCCGATGGGGCCCAGGCTTTGCCGTTGTCTCCAGGGAGGAGAGGGTCAGTGGGATGCAGTGCCATGGAGGGAGTCAGCTTGTGTTTCCTGCCCTTTGGGTACCTCAATGCTGAGCAGAAATGAAGAGTTTTCAGCTGAGAGCTGGATTCTTCCAGCTTCCTCCTGAGCTTGGGTGCAGCCCTTTAATTAGTGGGAAATAATTGCATTTGACAGAGGAAGAGGCTGTCAAGTATGAAAAAAATTACTTTTGATTTAGCAGAAGTCATTTTAACCTGAGGTGTCCTGGAGGAAGTAGGTGCAGATATAAAGCCAGCATTTGTGAGAGCAGGATGTGTTGTCTTTTCAGACACCTTCCCTCTTCACTGGGGGCATGTCCTATTTGGACATTGGCTGAAAGACAGGAGATGAAAGGCTGCTGAGCCTGAGGTTTCCTACCAGCTGGCATCATTCCACCTTCCTGCTGCATCAGAGGGGTGGCAGCAGCCAGTGGGGTGGGATCTGCCAGGGCACGTTTAGGCTAGTGCTGGATCTGAAGAAGGCTTAGGATGTGCAAAACCTCTTGACTTATTTGCTTATCAAAGGATTTAAGTTTGGCTTTCTAGAAGAAACTGGCACAGACTGAGCCCAGCTCAGCCCCACTGATATCCGAGAGGAATTGGGCTCCTCATTTCCTGGACCTCTTTGAAAATCCCAAACTTCCTCTCCCCTCCTGCCCCTGGGGGTGCTTACTTGTGACTTACTTCATAATGAAGCAAAATAATAATGATAAGGCAGATCTTAAACTCACTAGACTCCAACAACTAGTGTAACGTGGAGCCTGAAGAGCTGGCGATCATAAATGGTTAACTTACAAGTGTTTACAGCGCCTCATGATAGTTGCTGGCACTAAGACAAGGGCACCAAAAAGTGGATTAGATTAAGATAAATGTGAGACACAGGCAGAAACAAGTACTCTAGCAGATGTGTGTGGAAATTAATGGGGTGGTGATAATAACAAATTCTGATTCGCCACACAGTAAATGTGTCTCTTGATAATCGGTTTCCAGCAGAATACCAACCAGGCATGCAGAAGACAGAAACCTAAACGAGGTGACATCTCCACATTGCCAATGCATTGGAGGGACACAGAAAAGCTCAAAAAAGGTAGCTGGAAAAGTTGAGGGTTTTTTGTCCTTTGCAGTCTTCAAGATTTTATTTTCTGGATCTGTGACCAAGTCTCTTGACAAATAAATCCCCAGGGCTACCAGGGAAAGATTTCTCCCAACTCAAGCTGAGATCTTGGCCATGTTCCAACCACTGCTGCAGATATCCTGTCTGACATGGGGCAGGCAGCCACCACTGACCCCACATGTCTGCTCATCTACCAAACTGGGATGTGAAAGCTCCCACACAGCACAATGCTTTGCTAGATGTGTTGTTGAACTTCATGTGTTTATGTTTGTGAAGAGAACTTAGGATGAAAGGCATTGCAGAAATGCAAGATATGATTTGTTATGATTAAAAAGCCATTCTGGTTTAGCAATGTTGCTTTCAAATATTTGCATCCTGCAGGCATTTCCAGATAAGGACTCAAGCCCAGCTTTTCTTTTCCGGTGCCAATTTTTTAAAGAAGCAGAGTAGTTTCCAAACCCTTTGGAAATGGAACTTTGAGCTTGCCTGCTGCAGCCTGTGTGACCACAGGGACCAGGCTGTGGCTCCACAGGCATGGAGGCATGGAAAGCAGTCCTGATCTTGCCTCTGTTCCCTATGTGAACAGACCCAGCTTCACCCTGCACAGCCATCCCTGCAGGCATTAATGAAGGTAACACAAACTGAGCTGGGACATTTTGCCAATGTGTGTGGACTTGGGGCTGTAGCAGGCCAGGGAGGGCAAGAAGCCCCCAGAATGGTGTCACCATGGAGGTAACTGTTAAAAGGACCCACCTCATCACTGGTACCCAGAATTTCTTCCCACTTACCTGAAGTGAGGTATGTGTGAATGTGAAAATAAATCCAGTTGGATGTCTCTGAGCCCCTGCTAAAACCCAGTAATTTCAATAAGTATAGGGGACTGAAGACAAAGACAGCAGAGTTTACAGATTTCTGTCTTACATCCTAAAATAAATATGACATTTTCCATTCCCAGTGAAGGTAGCAAGTACCTCCCTGCTCAAAGTATTCCAGCTGAGAATGCTCTGGCCACATGTGATGGCGCTGCTTAGATACTCTGGCCCCTGGCCCCCTTTCCCTGGCTTACCCATGTTCAGCCACATCAGTCCTAGGCCTCATTGCCTTGGGCTTGGGTAGTGAGGGGTCAGCAGCTGAGTGCAGTGCCCAAAATATCCCCAAAAGCAGTGAGTGGGGACCTGCTGACTTCAGGCTACCAACAGTGCAGCCCAATCAAATGCATCTAATTTCCCAGTCACTGTTTCTTGCATACATGACCTGTTAAAAGGATTAAATTAAAAGAATTCCCAGAGCTAATCTAGTGATGATATGATGAGAGACAGGAGCTCAAGCATATCCCAGAGGTGACAGATTGGGTTTCCTAGGATGTATTATTTATGGGGCCATCTGCTTTAGACAAGCATTGAAGTCTGAAGGGGAGGAGGATTTTGATGGAATTCACTCATTTAACTGGGACAGGGTGATGGTGGAAGAGATACTGTGGTTTCTTGCCACTCTTGCCACACCTCTCCAAGAAATGATGCTGCTGTTATTTATGGAATAAAGCTGGCAGCAGGGTACCTCTGTGTCAATGCCTTCAACAAAATGCTGCCGAGCTCTGAGAGCTCACGTGCATCCTCACAGAAAGGGCCATTCATAGCAAGGTCCATTAGCATATGGGAGAGAGGTGCAAATATGTTCCAGTCTGAGCTACTGGTACTGTGAAAAATACAGGAGTATAAACAGAGCCATGGCTGGAATGTGAGGAGGTAGGGGGGCGGCCAAAAGGAGGCAGAATCAGCAGGGGAACAGGAAGAATTTTCCCAAGATGGATTATTTAGTTACTATATAGCCCAGTAACTGCAGGATCTGTTTACAGCAATTACAGACAACACAAAGCAAAATCATAAATGTATAAAAGGAAACTGCCTTTCTTTCTGATTTAAGCTGACACATTATTTAAATAATGTGGGTCAAGCAATCTGAAATAAAATATCTTCATGAACAGAATTCCCTTCTGTCCATCTCCCACAGTGCTAAAAGTAGCTACCTTCTGCTGACATTTCCCCATCACATGTGCGTTATCAGATTTCTAAATATTGAAGCTTCCTCGGGGTAATGTCTAAGCCTTTCTTAGTGATCAGGAGTGAAAGTCCTGAAAGTCTTAAAGCTTTGGCTGGGAAAGTTCTACTAAACCTTTACACAAAAATTTGCTGGAAGCTACCTGTCAGTTTGCTGCCCACTTTCCAGTAATTCAGACTAATGACTCGTCAACACCCCCCCTTTTTTTTTTTTTTTTTGCCTTTTGCATCTGTCTAGAAGGAGCTTTCTGCTCCAGTTACTGGTTTAATAACACAAGGCTATGTACCAAGGCAAAATTCTCACCCAGTCTTACTTGATTTGTCTCATGACTATTTTCCTAATCCTTGCTTTTTAGTTTTTGAAAAACATTATCTGAGCAACTAGTTCTAGCATATAAAGATTTGTACTTCTGAATTGGGGTGTTGTTTCAGAGCTGTTCTTCTGGACCCTGGCGATATGCAGGAAAGTTTTGATTACAAAAAAATGCAGCCTTAGAGTCACAGGCTATAAGAAAAGTGGCTGTGAAGAACATCAGAAATCCTCTTATGCAGTTTTTTGCTTAGCTGAAATTTAGGTTTCTGTATTATGGAAGGTTTGTCCCAGAGTTGCTTCCTATCAGTGTTTTACCAGACAGACAGGGAATTAGACTTCTATCTGGTGATTTGTTGTATCATCCAGCTGCTGAATGTTCAGGCTGGGACATGCAGCCTGCAGAAGGAGCCTGGATTAGGCCATATGGCAGGATTGTTCTTGCTCATGAGCTTCACTGAGGTGCCTTTCTGGTGTGCCGCCATCTCAGTTCACCCAGGGATTTTAAAGCCCTTGCAGGACAAAATACTGCAGGGGCTTGTCATCTGGGTGGGTTTGAGCAGGTATCTCTGCAGAGACTTCTTCATTTTCCAGGAAAACAGGCTGAAATGTTGTGAGAGCTTCTTAAGGAATACATACAGCAAGAAAGCCTCCCTGTGTGCTGGTACAGCCCTTATCACAAAGTGTCCTGCTGCTGCCACTGTACAGTTAAAGGAGGGGTTAATCCTCCATTACCTCTGGGCTAGTTTTTGCTGGATTATTCTTCTGCCAGATTATTCTTCTGGTGATTTAGTGAGTTAAACTGGGTGAAGACATGATATTGGATTCCAGGTGATGAGAGCTGCTCCTGGAAGGGATGAAGGGAGCAGAGAGGCTCTTCTTGGTGGTGAGACGTCACAGTGTGTCTGGTCTCATCTGACTTGGCTCTCAACGTTGGCTGGTGTTTTCCCATCCCCTGTGCTGTGTCTCATTCAGTCAGTGAGAGAGAGTGAATCAGGAGATCAAGTGAAATGATGGGAAAGTTGTTTCTCTCTTTTCCCTTGGGGTATTTGCTGCCAAAGCTGCTTCCCTGATCTGGACCACTGCACGATTCTATGAAGGGCCGTGTGGGCACACAGCAATGTGGGCAAAAGCAGGGCAGAGTTTGCTGTCAAAAAAGCATTCACTGCATCAGAACTTCACAGATCAGACCTGAAGCTAAATTTTATTTTTCTAAGAAGACATCTGCTTCAGTAATCACTGATGTTTTCTGTGGAGTTAGAGAAGGAAAGGTATTTGGTGGCTCCCAGGTGCAGTTCCTTTAGGTTTAAAAATCTGTGCCAGGTGGATGGGGTTTTGCTGAGTAAACAGCAAGCCATAGTGGTGGTTCTTTTCTTTTGAGGTCTGCATGATCATGTTATTTCCAAATGGTGGCAGTAAGTAAAGCCTCTCCTCCCAGTACTCCTGCATGAAAGTGGACACGTGGCTGCCTGCCTGGAAGTGAGCCCCATGTGTAGTGTCTGGGCCCTTACGGACTGCTTACAGCTGCTTTGCCACTCTACGTCCAGGTATGTCCCATGAGCAAGAATATTCACCCTGATGTGGCCAGACATCCTGAAGTATAACCCAAAGTGGGCATACATTTCCACTGAATGTCTGGATATATATCTTAGCCATTCTGGCATTAAAATACATATAATGTGCCTCCAAAATACAGCTGTAACTGAATCAAGTGTTTAAATTAATTGCACTTTCCTTAGGCCATTTGCAACATTACTGGGATATCCCACTGCAAAAAACCACTTTTTAATATACAGATGCCACAGTCATTGCCTGTTCCTCATTACCTACACATTCAGATAAATTAATTTGATATTATTGATGTCCATCTTGTTTATTCCTCCTGGATCATCTGTAACAAGCGGTTGAAACCACTGCACTTGTGGTAAAATACAGTTTTGCTGCCACAGCCTCATGAATTTTTGATCATAATGTGTGTTTACCAGGAAAATGGGTGTTTATGAACCCCAGCCTTGTTCCCTGCAGTAAGGGGAGCCTGCTGGTCATGCCTTTGGCCTCTGACCCTCCTGCTGACCCCAGGTGTGCTGTCCCGCTTGTACCTCAGCTCTGCTGTACCAACACATACTGGTTCCCAGCACCTGCAAGGAATTAAAGAGCACTAAAATGCTCCCTGGAGCTGGGCGCTCATCGTACAGTACAGCTGACACAAAAGCTGAAATTCCTTTCACATGAGAACATGGGTACATCTGCTTGCAATCATCTTCCTCCAGGCAGCCGGCCTGATCAAGGATGAAATGTGATCTCCACACTTGGTCCAAGGAGCGCTGGGTAGACGCCTACAGCCAGGGGGCTGGGATTAGGGAGAGGCAGAATAAACGCGCCTTTCACGCCCGGCATCCCCACCAGTCCCGTGGCTCCCGCGCTCTCAGCCTTGGTCGCTTCTTGCCCTGCTTGCAGGAGGCAAGGCATCCTGAAATAAACTTGCTCTGGGGCAGGCAAGGTCATTTCTTCTGGCCAAGCATTCCCATCCTGGGAAGGAGACAGGAAGCATATTACATTAAAGGTAAACTGATAAAATATTTGTCTGCTGGAGGAAGGGGAGGAATGTCAAAAACATGTCAGTGTTCTTTAGAAGAAATTATTGTGGCATCTTATTCCTTCCCTGACAACAACTGTGGGTTGTCATAAAAAAGTGTTTTAGGCTTCAGCGATCTGTAGCCTCATGCAGGGCATTTTCCTTGCTGGAAGGATGCTCTTTGTCTGTCTGTGCATGCCTGTGTGTGTACACACTGGGATGTGAATGCACGCTCTGCAGTGGAGAAATGACTGAAAGTATTAGAAGTGAGTGGACATAGAGGGGATATTGGCAGAGTCTCTGGGAAATCTTTTGTTTGTTTGTTATTACTTTTTTTTTGTTGCAGCTGACCAATGAGAAAACAACTAAAAAAAATCACTTCTTTGATGAAATGTGCAGTTTGTAACACAGATGTCTTATGGTTTGTGTACTCCTGTAGATTTGACACATTCCATGTTAAAACTTGTTTTTCGTGCTGCTACACAAGAGGACTGAAGAAGTAATTTATAGGTACAATTAGAGAATGCCATGTTTGGGGAATAAAGGGAGAGTATTTGTAACAAAAGCAAGCTTGACAATTGAGTGGCTCGTCTTCACTGTGACTCCTGAAAGCAAGCTGAAGGCAGGAACCACTGTGTACTTCTAATCTTCACATCTGATCATCAGTTAATGTGTTTGTAAGGGCTCGGTTGCCCCACCTCCTCAGGCTGGATTTTAGCAGCTCGAAGTCCACATAGCCTGAAGACTTGAGCCAGGTTTGCAGAAGACATTAAAAACTCAGTGATGCAGTTGTAGCTGCAGTGCTCCAAGGGCACGAGTCCCAACCCAGCCACAGCATCCCTACAGCTGAACTGATTAAAATGGTCAGAAGTGGCAGTTCACCACAATCCTGCAGGAAAATGCTGTGCTGCAGGCTGGGCAAGAGGACCTGGGGCAAGGCAGCCTCTGTGTGTGCTGTTTGGAGGCATGTGGTTAAATCAGACATGGGCTGCTTCTAAACTCTTTGAACTGAACTCTTGCTAAGGTCTTGATTTCAGCCAAGCTATATCCTTGGCCTCAAACAAATGCCTAATAAAGAAGACAGTTCTCTTTGGACTTTTTTTCTAAGAATCTGCGTTGTTTAGGGAAGTTTTGGTAGAGTGGAAGTACACCATCCATTAACAAGTGCAGAAAACAGTGATGGACAGATAATGTTTAAAAAAATGGCATGCAGAGGTTCTGCATATTTTACCATTGCAATTTATTCACATACATTCATGTACACGTGCAGAGTTTTAAGGTGATTGTAGAATGATCTGTGCTAGAGCATGAAAATTTAAAGGGAAACATCTGTCATTAAAAAACAATAGGAAAAAGCATTTATTTAGCACAGGCTGAAATACAGAAATGTTTGCATGCTGTGTTTGGCTTGATTTACTATATTGAAGACTTAATGATGTACAGTAGGGTTGTCTGTAAGAAACTGTGTGGGGTCTGCTGTTTTCTGGGGCTTCTCACGTGAATATTCGTTTGGGTGTTGCAACACACACTCTGTAATAAATCCACCAAAGCATTTTTAAAGGCCTCATAATCAATTTTTTTTTTAATATGGCTTCATTCCTCATGAATGCTAATGTGGATATGTAGAGATGAGAAGCTTTCCAATGGGATGCCTCTAAGGCTGTGTCAGTGGCCTCTGAAAATATTGATTGCCAAGTGTGGTTACTGAGAAAAGATGCTGAAACCTTCATAATTGAACAGTTAACAGAGCGTGCACCAAACCTGGATTTTCAGTTCTAGGAAGGAAAAGCCCTTAAGTCAGTCCTTCCCTGTGGCAGCCGTTAGCTCTGATGGTTGGGTCTCAGTGTAGCAATGGGAAAATGCACACCTGTGTTCCTTTGCTTTGTGAAGGCTGTGCTTGCAGAGAATATTCTTGCCACTCACCACACAGATTTCATCCTCAGCAGAAGGATGAGTTTTCATTCTAGGCAGGACGCACAAGCCCAAGTTTTTAACTTTGGGAAGCAAATGGAATTTGTCAAGGCCTTGTAAAATCACTCTTTCCTGTTGGTCTTTCTAATGTTACACCACTGCCCTTTGCCTCCTCTGCTTTTACTTGCAGCCTCTCTGTTCCTTGTAGTGCTGTCATCAGCCACCTTTTTCAGGTATTGCCTGAAGCCACTGCTGAGCAATTGATGGGAAAACAATATTGGTTAGGTTGGAGCAAAGTTGGCTTCAGCTGGCATTTTTTATTAATTTCGACAAATCCATTTTATAGGTGACTTGTAAATGTACAAACTCCACACTACCACCTGTCTTCTCCTTCCTTTCAGATCCAAGACAGCTGCATTGATTTTAAGACTAGATGACATCACTCTGGGCTGACCACATGCATAATTCAGGTCCTCTGACATCCCTGTATAAAGTCTTGTTTCAGGATCAAGACGAGTACCTGTGGCAGAGACTGTCTTTTGACAAGGAGAAAAAAACCTCTCCTTGATTAAGAAGGATCCACATAGTCCAAGACAGTTCTTTAGAAGTTGTTCCAGTATTGTTAACATCCATCTGATGTTTCCCCTTAGAAGTTAGACTCTGAGCCCATTACACATCCAATTAGGTTAAAAGTGCTTCACAAGAGAGGCTGCTCCACTACTCGTACATGCATTCTCCTGGCACAGAATTCAAATATTAGTAAGCAAAACACATATGTTTCACAAGTCTTGTTGTTCTTATCATAAACTCAGCCTCAGATCGTTTGGGACAATTTGTTCCTAAAGCTATCTATAGAGTCGGGGAAGGGAATAGGAAGGTACATTTTCCAATATATTTGCTATGCAGAAAATGTGCTTAGCTCTTTGATTAATATTCCTAGTTTGTATTGTTTATTTATAAGAGTTTATTCCTCTGTAACGAGAGTTTATTTTTGAATGAAAATATATGATGTTTAAGTGGAGACTGGAGATGAATAGGAGAGAGACAGCTCAGAAGAAATAATAAGAGTTGGAATTTGTTCATAATAAAACCAAAATTAAGGCATTCTGTCAGCCTTTGTTTTAATCTGTTTCTTTTTTCAGCCTTGCCTGGAGTTGCCTGTGTGCTTGCAGGGAAATCAATCTTCGCCTTGGGCACTGGGATCTCTCCATGGCTAGGGAGACTGATTGATTGTTTCATATATTGAGACTGTAGGTTTGATAGGAATTCTATAGGAATGGTATCAGCAGTGGAGATTTGAGGCTTTTGGCTTCTCTACTAAAATACATACCTAGCAATATATGCTCCTTATCAGATAAAAAGTCCTCTCTCCACTGTGCATGTCTCTGTTGTTTCTGCTGTGTATTTCTTGTCTCTTTTGTGTATTTCTCTCTTTCCTCTTCCAACATCTCAGTATGAATTGTTTTAAGTACAATATAAAACTAGTAAGTCATGTAAGATTAGTGTTATAGAAAAGCTTTTACATGGACATATTTAGTGCCTTTGTAATGATTCAGTGATTTGCTTGTATTTGGTGCTTTTTTTTTTAATGTAAAATAATTTCTCATGACACGACCTACTCAAACCCCATGACAAAAATTTTATATGAAATTTTACCAAGGGTAACAGGTTGGCTTTCTTAAACCCAAGGACAAATATTATATTTAAATTAGCAGAACCAGGACTTTTCTTATCCAGATGCCTAAACTTTGCACAGCAGCCAGCTGGACTCAGCCTCTGAAAAATGTGCTCCCATGATGGGTACAGTGTTCTTCAAAGTATGACTGATCTATCATTTTCTCTTAATTGCAAAAGACTAAACAGCAGAAAGCTTTCTATCTGCTCCTATCTCCTCCCTGCTGCCCAGGGAAGCATTGGAGTCATCATCCCGGGAGGTTTTTAAAAGATGCATGGATTTGGCACGTAGAGACATGGTTTAGTGGTGCACTCTGAAAATGGAAGGTTTGTTGTTGGACTCCATGGCTTTAAAGGCCTTTCCCTACTAAGTGTTTCTATGATACGGTGATCTTACCACCTCTGGTGAAATTCACGAAGAACTTCTTCACAGAAAGAAAGGGTAACAACATTGGAATGGACTCCCTGTGGAGATGGTGGAGTCACCATCCCTGGAAGTGTTGAAGAAACAACTGGACATGGTACGGCATGCCATGGTTAGTTGACCAGGTGGTGATAGGTCAGCAGTTGGATTTGCTGATCTTGGATGTCTTTTCCAACCTAAATGATTCTGTGTGATTACCAACATCAAAGTTATATTGCTGTCCCTGCATCTACATTAATCAACATAAAAATGAAAAGTGTAAATGGCCATCTTTATGAAGATGTTTCTATTCCAGTTACAGCTTGAGTAAAAATAAACAATCTAATACCACTGTGTGGCCTCTCCCAGTCTATTATAGAGTCATTACTATGCTTTTCCATTTCTGTAAGGTACAAAAAATCCTCAAAAGTTTGTCTGTGTGTGTACTCACTGCTACATGGCTAAACCCTAACCTGGACTCACATGTGAGAGAAAGAGATTGGTGTCATCAGGGCATGATGACACCAAGTATCCCAATTCCAAGTACCATTCAGCCCATTCCAAATACTTGCAGCACAATTTAACAAATAACTACCAGGTAAAAGAACATTTTCATTGTAGCCATTAGGTGATAACATTACCTAATAAAAGGCAGTCACTGTCCTTCACTCTGGAACAGTACTTCAGATCTGCCACGTAGGATGTGAAAACGTTAAACCAGGACAACATACTTTAAAGCAAAAATCACAGTGGTCCTCTTTAAAATAAAATAAAAAAAAAGAGTCAGACACAAAGATTTATAATGGCAGATCTTGAAAGAGAAGGAGGTGAAAGAATTTTGTTGGTTTTGGTAAACATAAGTGATTGAATGGCTCATTCCAACTTGAAGAATTACATCTTCAGAATTCCTCTCTCTGAAACTGATTAACTTTCAGATTAAAGTTGATATCTGGTCTGACCCAGAAACTGAGTGATCTGACCCAAACCATGGCTGTCTTGCCTTCAAGGATATTTTTGATGGAAGGGAAACAACATGCTAGAGATAGATGGCAGCATCTTAGCGCCTCTGTGCTATCCTCCGGGGCAAAAGAGCAATTATGCCAGTGCCTTGAGGAGTGAGCAGGGACTCCAGAGGCCTGTCTACATTAACAAGTACAGGCACATTCTTCTGCTTGGCTGATGGAGAGCCAGCATGGGTTCAGGAGTTGTGCAGTCCTACTAGCACGATGAGTGAGCTGGGTCAGGCCCCATGCTGTGGGTATTCAGGATCAGAGACCAGCAGCCTCCCTTTATGTCACTCACCAAACACAGGCTCAGGAGAGCAAAGAGATGGGGATGAAATGCCCACCTTTCCAGCAGAGCCACATTTCTGTACACATTTCAGTGTTTTGTGATACTGAGGCACAGAGTGGGATTTAATCTTTCTGAGATAAATGGGATTCCATAGGGCTCTTGTGATTAAAAATGTATGTGTGCATGAATACTTGCAGGGCGGGTACCTAAATGATCACAACGGGCAGATAACCTCCCCTCAAATTTCCATAGCCCACAGCCACCCATCCTTTGAAGTTGCTGCCATCCAGGGACAGCTGGGTGCAGTGGGGCTTCACGGGGGAAGATTAAAGATGTCACTATCTCTTACTCAGCAGCAGCACAGACAGAGTACAGAGAGTGCATTCTCCTGGAAACAAACTGAACTATAAATCAGAGAGGTAATCCAGCATCAGATGAGCAGAGGCACGGGCTTGGTCACAGGCAGGGCACTGGTGAAACTGGGAAGCACAAATATAAAGCAGAGCCAGCAAGAGCGGCCAAGAGCAGATCAAGAGAGGTGTAAGGTCATATGTGATAAAGTCAGGAACACAAGTGAGGTTTCTGCTCTAATAACCTGAGAATCATGATCCAAGTTGTGATGCACTGCATGTTACTGAGGCTCCAAAGGGCTCGTGTTTGACCCGAGGAGAGAGCAGTCACCTGCCCTCTGCTGCAGGTGACTCTGCCATATTTTGTATTTTGACTGTTGGGGCAGACATTTTGCATCCCGTGGGCCTGCCTTGGGCAGGCTGGCAGTGCTGCTGAAAACTGCAGCCCATGTGATTCCTACCTGCCTGAGAAGGCAGGCAGGGGAAAGCAGGTTGTTTTGTTCATGCTGAAAATGCCTGGTATGCTCCAGGCAATGTTCCAGCTCCTCTTCTTTGGAACGCTGGCTTCACACTGAGCCAAGGGTGGCAGCAGCTCACTGGGATGTTCCCCTTTCCCTTCCCCATGAAAATGCACTCACTTTCTACCATTTCAAATAAAACCTCCAAATTTTTACAGCCTGTGCTGAGTAGGCTCGTGCTGTGTCCCTGCAGGTGTCTGAGGCTCCTGGCTGTGCTGGTGAGGTTGCAGTGGAGATGCACAGGGCTTGCCCTGCTGCCCAGGCTATCCAGCATTCCTGCGGGCGCCTGGCACTGGGGGGACTGAGGCACAGGGAGGAAAACCTTGGGTAGACCTGTTACAGATTCACCTGTCACTGTCTCAGGCTCTCTGCTCCTCAGAAGGCAATCCTGTTCTGCTAGTAAACTTCCTTGCACAGACTGAAATCCACCCAGGAACATGCCCACATTTGACTGGTGTCATCGCTAAGGGGTCATGGAGACACCGATTTGTCCTGCAGGGATCAGCTTTAGGTCCTGCCAAAGCCTCCAATGCAAGGCAAGAGAAGGAAGAAATCAGGAGGATTGGAATTTGTGCGGAGTCAGACTGTCTCTCTTTCTGTAGCCACCTGCTCTGGGCAAAGCGTTAGCCAAGCATTGAGCTTCACCAAACCAGCTTCCCTGTGAAGTCTGAGGAAGGAAATAATGCTGTCATGATGAGGATTTGGTTGAGGGACCAGGAAGACATGGCAACCAGAACAGAGCTTCTGGCATTACTGTTGGACACTCTTCAGGGAAGGGCTGGATCACTGGGAACAGTGGTCACTGGTAACACAATGTAGCACAAGGTCAGACAGCTTTTTTTATTATATGAATAACACCCACACCCTGAGAAAGCCTAAAGTTTTGGGGAAAGAGCAGAAACGTGTACAAACCATTAGGACAGTAATAATCTGTAGGAAAAGGGATGCTAAAACCAAACAATTAAATTTAAGGTTTTTGAGACTTTGCATTTCCTAATCTTTGAGTGGTGCAACTTGTTTGTTGGGTGGGTCTGGGTTGTTTTTTTTTTTTTTTGTGTGCACAGGGGTTCTTTATGAGAGTGTGCGTGCATTCTGGATGTGAATAGTAACATAAGGCGATGAACAAAAGTAAAAAAATAGCTCAGAAATAAGAGTTCAAAAAATAATATTCTGAAGCATAAAGAATAAGTATCCCAAATTACAGCAGTAAAGGAAAGAATGATTTGAAAGAAATCAGGCTGTGTCAGAAAGACAGATACTAATGTACTACAGTACCTCTCAATCTCCCTTCCTGTTAAATCTGACGCGTAGACTTGCTATATGCTTCCAGGTTTATCCTAAAAGTATGATGGAGGCAGTGGAAGAGAAAAAGGAGAAGGATTTCTTAGAGAGAGAATGTTTTTATCCCTCTGTGGAAAAGAAGCAGCCATGATCTGATAATGTTGCTGAACTAATCTGCTTCTCACTGTGCTTATTACCAGAGCAGTGAGGTAAATTCTGCAGGGAGGGCAGCAAAGTACTGTCAGTCAGTGAAGGGAGGAGGATGGACAGACCAACAAACTCCATTTCTTATCTGGCAGGCTCAGACAGAAGCTGAGAAAAATATCAGCAGTAGCCAAGCAGGAGAAAAAAAATCCCAACAACTTTATTTTAAGCTCTTTTCTATGGAAAATATGAGCTCTAATATTTATTACTAAAATGGATGAAAGAAATAGTGCAACCAATTGAGATGCAATGGCTGAAATGTGTCCCAAACCGGGTGCTAAGGACAATTAGACTCACAGCTAACAAATAAACTTTTCCTAAAGAAAAAGTGTTTGCCCTGGGACTTGGGGCTGGTCCTGTCACTGTCAGGACATCTCTGGGCAGTGGAAGAAATAGTATGAAACTCAAAATATTTTGGAAATAACTGACTGATGATTTAAATATTCTTCCTTCTGTTTGGAAGGAAAACACAGCTCCTGCAGTTTTCTTGGAACAGGCTGCAGAAAATAGTTTGGAGTGCCAAGTGCCTCTACCCTAAGGCAAGAAACCTGGACAATATGGCTGGGAGATTTAGAAAAACCTTATTAGCAGAAAGTAATAATTTTCTGGGTGTTAGGAACACTGTTCAGTGCTGCCATGTTCTTGATCAAATGGATCATTTTAGTGGATTGTTAAAATCTACAAGGTGCTTATTTGCAAAGGATGAACTGTCATCTCCTGTACTGTCTGGCTAATTTCCAACTTATCTATTTGCCTATTAAGTTATGCTGACTTTGAGCCTTGTTATTTTATCCTAAGTCTCATTATATTTGGTGGGGGGGTTTTCTTGGAAATCCAACTTTGGGAGTCCTGTGATTATATAAGCATTTAATCTACACTGTTTTTAAGAACATCACTGTGTTGAAACACTTAAAGTCATGAGTTCTAATAAAGAAAGAGGGAAATAATCAAGATCAATCTTTTTAGTGTATTTTTTTCTTGTGCTTGGAATTACTGAATATCCTTGACTAGCCATTACTGATACAATCTCTTAGATTTTAATGAACAAACCAGAGTTCTCTCAACAGCTACTGTAATGAGAGGCAAAAGCAGAGGAGTCTCTGGTATCTCTTTGTACAAAATTTTAGGCAAAATGTAGAAGAGTAATAATAGTAATAATACTAATAATAGTAAAACACTTAAAAATTAAGGATGCTTTGAGCCAGAGATTACCCCCCTCCCCATTTAGTTCATATCAGTTAAAGAGCCACACATGCTCACACCATTTCAGGGAGCTTAAGTTTAAACTATTGGGCTTAAACCCAGAATACATAAACTCAGAGAGTACAGCGATCAAATGGGGTTGCCTGAGTAGTCACCAAACCTGCTGCAAGTTGAAGAGCTATTTAAAAATCTAGGGCCTTCTTTGCTTACTCTGGAAAACATACACTAAGTCCTGCAGGCTCCAAAGACAAAGCTGGCTGGTACCAGACTCAGTTACCAGAATTTCCTCAGTGAGCTCCTTGGCTTGCTCCTGCCTGTATATTCTTGAAGTCAGGTTCAGAGCGGTTTCTGTTGGATTGCTCCCAAATTTTTGCCTCAGGCTTGCAAGACTGTAGTCCTCAGCCTAACCCCATGCTGGGAAAGTAATGAACCCACCAGCTCTATCCTGCTATCCTGCTGCAGGCATCCCTCCAATTCATGGTCTTTGTTATGCTGAGAGGCTTGATGGAGTTTACACCATGCCTGAAAGGGGCCCTGCTCACTGTTTCTCATTCCAGAGCTGTCTGGGGAACAGTCCCGCTGACAGCATTAATTAACATCTTTCAATAAATTTCAACATCAAGGGTCTGCTACTGTCACCAGTGGTGACGAAAGACATTTAACCAATGACATCATTAGTGCAAACTTGCTTACCTAATGCCCTTGAGGATGCTGCCCAACCATGCCAGCAAAGAGCTTCCAGCACTGGTGTGCCAATGGAGGCAAATCAACCCCTAAAACAAGCCTTAAATGCCTTCATACACAGAATCACATAGAATCACTAGGTTGGAAGAGACCTTCAAGATCAAGTCTAACCCATGCCCTAACATCTGAACTAAACCATGGCCCTCAGTGCCACATCCCATATTTTTTAAAACACATCCAGGGATGGTGACTCCACCACCTCCCTGGGGCAGATGATTCCAGTAGTTTATCACTCTTTCCTTAAAAAAGTTTTTCCTAATATCCAACTATATTTCCCTTGGTGCAGCTTGAGACTGTCCTCTCATTCTGTCCATTGCTGCCTGGAGAAAGAGACCAACCCTCAGCTGACCACAACCACCTTTCAGGAGGGAGTCTAGAGGTCACCTCTGAGTGATGAGGTCACCTCTGAGTCTCCTTTTCTCCAGGCTAAACACCCCCAGCTCCCTCAGCTGTTCCTCACAGGGTTTGTGCTCCCAGCCCCTCTCCAGCCCCGATGCCTCCTCTGGACGCGCTCAAGCGTCTCAAGGTCCTTCCTGGGCTGAGAGGCCAGAGCTGGACACAGCACTCCAGGTTTGGCCTCACCAGTGCCCAGTGCAGGGGAAGAATGACCTCCCTGCTCCTGCTGCCCACACTGTTCCTGATCCAGGCCAGGATGCCCTTGGCCTTCTTGGCCACCAGGGCACACTGCTGGCTCGTGTTCAGCCGCTGTCACCAGGTCCCTTTCTGCCTGAACACTGTCCAGCCACTCTGTCCCCAGTCTATAGCACTGCAGGGGTTATTGTGGCCAAAGTGCAGCACTCAGAACTTGGACTGATTAAACTTCATCCTATTGGACTCCATCCATCAAACCATTCCAGGTCAATCTGCAGAGCCATCCTATCTTCCAACAGATCTACACATACTCGCAGCTTAGTGTCATCTGCAAATTTACTAATGAAAGCCTCAATACCCTCATCCATGTCATCAATAAAAATATTGAACA
>VZUI01040010.1:0-71351 GCA_013401135.1 Cettia cetti | reverse complement strand
AGTCTGGGCTCCCCCCAACACTGGGTGGAGCATCTCACACTGGGATGATGGAATGTGTCATGTGCTTGGGGAGCCTTAATGACCCATTATCAGCAGATATCCCCGTGGAGGGAGGCTGGTGATGAAAGAGATAAGAAACACTACCCCACCCGGTTTAACAGCTGGGCCATTATCAGAAAGCATCTGTCCCCCTGCCCCTGCAGTTACAAGAGATAAAGGAAAAAAACAAAAACATTTCCCCAACTGCTTTCAACAGATGAAATAGAATACACATTTTTGGTTCCATAACCCAAGACAGTGGGCAATGCTGTCAGGTGTATGGTGTGATTCTTGGGCATGGTGTTGTGCAGGACCAGGGCTTGATGATCCTTGTGGATCCCTTCCAACTCATAATATTCTCTGATTTGAATTATAATTGCATTGCATATTTTTTGACTCTTCCTCAGAGGTCTTTGAAAGATCGTTTGTACTTTTTGAGCCTTGGAAGTATTTTTATCTCATTTAGACAGCAGCAGTCTGAAGATTAAACTGACCTTTATGAAACTGATGTTCATTTCTTGACTGTATACAAATTGTGTATAAAGCAAACCGAAAAAATTTTGGTATGTTTGCATGGAGATGCCGTGCTACTTTCACGTGAAAGACTTTCACTTTCTTTCAATTTTTTTTTTATTTTACAGAATCACAGAATCAAATAGGTTGGAAAAGACCTCTGACCTTCCTTGCCTGAACACCGCCTTGTCAGATAGACCATGACACTCAGTGCCTTGTTCAGCTGTTTCTTGAACACCTCCAGGGATGATGACTCTAACACTACTCTTGACAGCCAATTTCAATGCTTGAGAACCCTTTCCATTAAGAAATTTTTCCTAGTATCCAATCTAAACCTTCCCTGGTGCAATGTGAAGCCATTTCCTCTTGTTCTGTCTCTTGCTGCCTGGAAGAAGAGACTGATCCCCACCTGGCTACAGCCTCTTTCAGGCAGTTATTGAGAGGGATAAGGTCTTCCCTGATTCTCCTTTTTTCCAGGATGAACACGCCCAGCTCCCTCATCTGTTTCTCATCTGATCTGTGATCCGGACCCTTCCACAGCTCCATTGCCTTGAGCACACTCCAGCCCCTCAATGTCTTTCTTGTCATGGGAGCCCCAAAACTGGACTCAGCTCTTGAGATGGGGTGCCACCGGTGCCCAGCACAGGGGGACAGTCCCTTTCCCTGGCCCTGCTGGTGACACTGCTGCTGGTACAGGCCAGGTGCCATTGGCCTTCTTGGCCACCTGGGCACACCCTGGCTCGTGTTCAGGTGGCTGTGGGCCAGCACCCCCAGGGCCTTTTCCTCTGGGTGGTTTTCCAGCCCCTCTGCCTCCAGGCTGGAGCACTGCAGGGGTTGTTATGACTGAAATGCAGTCATGACACTTGGCCCTGTTGAACCTCATACCGCTGGTCTCCAGCAACAGATTTACTTGGTGGGACTTGCTACAGCACATTGACAGTTTTAAGAGGATTTTGATTTCTATGCTCTGCGTTCCTGCCTGACTCCTCTTCATAGTTAAAAAAAAAAAAAAATCCTAAAGCAACTGCATGATGATGGCAAAAAAAAAAAAGAAAAAAAAAAAAGAAACTATGCAAAGTATTTGGTTTGTTTTCCTCAGAAAAAATACTTCTGTACCAAATAAAAAAGAGAAAAGGAAAAAGTAGACACTTGCATCATGTTAAGTGGATAGCACTACAAAACTGAAATTAAAGAGATATAGATAAAAAGAAGACTTTCCCTGATTTTAAGGGAAAGCATAAGCCAGTATGTGCAAAACATAGAATATTGAAGGAGACCATGAGCAACTTGGTACAATTTTAAGGAAAACTTAGCCTTGTCTACATGAAATGGGAGTGTCTTGCTAATAAAAAGTGCTGATAAGCTTTCAAAAAATGCAATGTTGAGTGTCAGTGTAGACATTTTGCTTTGCTCATTAAAAAATACAAACTGAATTTCATCTCTGCACTGCAAGAATCTACCAGAGAATTAAAAAAAACCCAAAGTGTTTTGTGGAAGAAGGAACCTCATGAGAAGCCTGACAGTACATTTCCTACCTGTGCCTGTAGTTCCTATGAATACTGAAAAAAGAGTCAGTCTTTTTTCTTAAATTTTTAGGCAAGAATGAACTGGTACCCTTACTGGTATTTTGGGTAAATGAATTAGTTTTGTCTTACTGAAGACAATAGAGACAAAACCTGGAAACCACAAAAGCAGGGTCTTCCAGGATCACAGGGATGATGTGGCCACTGATGACTGATTCTGGAAGAGATAACATAAGATATACACAGGTCAGTATTCTTGTAATTGTTTAGCAATTACACAGATTTATTTAGAGCTCTTATTGAATATACATAAAAATAAGGGAAGGTTTTAATTCTATTTCCGTGTAAGCCTGAAAACTGGATCTCAGTGTAAGTAATTGCATAATGCCCAAGTGTAAAAATCTAAATAGCTATTCCAGTGTCCTAAAAAAGAAAATAGATTATTAAATGCAATTTCTCTTCTGAACTATAATTTATGTTATATAGCAAATGAAAAGTAGAGAATGTTTTAATCATGTAGGCTCAAGATTTTGTAAATTAATACAATTTTGAGGAAAATATAAGATGTGAGAATTATACTGATAAATAGTGGGCTACAATGATAGTAACATAGTGTACTGAAACATATATTTATTTTTGTCTTTGGATTCCAGTAAGAATTACTGTTGAGTTCAACAAATCTAAAGATACAGAAAAATAATTGGATTTTTTTTTGTATAATTAGAGAAATGGAAAAATTTCAGATAATATAAATATTTGAATTATCACCCTTTCTCTTCCTGGTCCCAAATCTTTTCACTTAACAGAATTTGGACTCACCTGGTGAGTAAAAACTGATTTATTTTAGGTCTGTGTTTTAACTTCAGGCTTTGGGAATATTTCTGTTTGACATTGGTTTGGATGTCATTGCTTTCAGCTGAGAATAAGGAACTCTGGCAATAGAAGTAATGTAAAGCATATTTGGCTCATTAGGGGAAGCATGAATAATAGATCTGTTATCAATTAGCTGGTTTAATGAACTACTCCATATGTCAAGGAACTGAAGAGTTTTCTATATTTGTACATCTCTACATCTACCTTCATGTTTGGGCTCAGGGTCCAGAGTGATTTCAAACTGGCCTTTTCTCTTTCCTTCAGCCAATCTCTCAGAAATTCTACATTTTTTTAATTAGGGATAAAGCTGTAGTCCTTTAGAATGCCAAAGGACATGTAGATTTTGCTTTAAATGCTTTGTGAGGAATTAATTTTTAGTGGGAGCCCAAGGCCTTGAAAAAAGATCAGTAATTTCTGAAGACATAGGGGTCACTGACAAAAATCTTAAATACCATTTTAATTCTAGGGCATTTATATTTTAAAAATGAGGAAATGAGGTACTGAGGGGCTGAGGCCGTGAAGTCTACTGAAATAAAATAATTTCAGTAAAAGATTGGCTGTTTGGGATAGAAATAGTTTCAGAGTGTGAAAACTGAATCTTTTAATCATAAAATTAGCATTGGGATAATTACATATAGTCTCAATTCATCATGGCAAACCAATTATTTTGAGGAGGTATTGTCTGAAATATCTCCTTTAGGTGGCAGAATACTTTCACAAAATATACCAGAGATGAAGCAACACACTTCGTGAATCTGGGGCAGCAGGTACCAGTATGCAGAACAATTGACTTCGTTGGTACAGTGAGCACATCAATGTTGTGACTAAGGACATCATAAATGAATAATAGTGAGCACCTCATTAAACTTCATTCATGGATTAGATATCTCTGTGAATAAATATTATTTGTGCTTATTAATAAACTGAGACTAAAGGAAATTTTATTTCTTTCTACTGCTGCCTGTTGGGTTGTTACACTGGAGGTGGAGCCGTATTCTCCCAGGTGCACAGTGATAAGAACAGGAGGCAAGGCAAAGAAATTGCATTTTCATTAGGTATAAGGAAAAAGGAATCTTCATAAAAGGAGTTTTCAGACACTGAAATAGTGCTAACCAGAGAGGCTGAGGAACTTTCCTTCTATGAAGTCTCTGGGTCCATATAGGCTGCCTGAAAATAGGGCTGCCTTTACCATCTTTTGTGGTCTTTTCAAAAGCAGTCAGTGAATTTCCAGGGAAATGAAGATTGCAGATTGAAACCAACTGGAATAGACTGAGAGAGGTTGGCCTTTCAGTTCTTTACCATAGATTATAGCTGCTTCTGTTTAGATAACACAGCTATAAAAGGCTGATTGCTTCTGAAATATTATATTTATTTTACTGTGATACATTTAGGAAACCAGCTCCTAAAGACAATGCAAAAGCTATCTTTTATACCATCAATAAGACATGAATTCTACAGAGGCATACTCAGAAGAAAGTTGTTTACAGGTTTATTTTCACTACTCCATAAAGAAACTGTTAAAGCATTTCTGTCTTCAGCAGCCTCCAGTGGTGGCACAGGGCTTCAAGGACTCATTCAAAAATGCCTCCCTTTCTGTGCTCACACTGAGCTGCTGGTGGGAACTGCAGATACAGAAGGCTTCAGACACTTTGACACTCCACAAGTTCAGACAAATCTCACAGGCCCAGATGGCTGCAAATTTTGTTTTAAGTTAATGATGAATATTTTCAGAAGGAGGGAAAGGGCTTTCCTAGCTGTATGTGTCATAGGCTCCTAAGAGCATTGGTATGTTGGATGTTTAAAAATGCTCAGGAGAACTTGTTCATGCAGTCTGAGCAGACTTCTGCAACTTATGCAAAATATGACAGTATTTGAAAATGGATTCTGAACTGACAAATTGTGTCACTTTTCTTAAGCAGGACTAAGATCTTACTGGTGGAATTCACTTCTCTTTGGTTGACCATCTGTATCAGTCTGACATCTGATTATTTTTGGAATGCTGCTGCTGCCTCCCTCCCTCCCTCCATCCCTGTTCTTCCTTCCCATAATAAGAAGGGGAGTAAAAAGACCTGTATGGCCAAGAGTTGCATTACTTAAACCAACTCTGGCAATCAGTGTGATCACTGTTACTGGAAGAGAAGCATAAAGCCTTTCTGATATGTGTTTGAAAGCTGGTACTAGCAAATAAATCACTGATTTTTTTAACATTTCTGATCATACATGAGGGTGAATTTTTTTTGATTGACAGCCTTATGAAAAAGAAAGTGTTCTCTATTCTATTTTGATGAAATCTCTTTTTTTTTTTTTTTGGTCATTAATGTTCTTCGTAAGTCAATACAGATCCAGCATATTAAAGATTAAGATGGATGATGACACATCTTGATTAAAAACCTTTCTCTGCAACAGTAAAGTCTTCCCCTTCTGCTCAAGAGACTGAGAATGATGAGCCAATCAGCTGCCAAGTGGAAGCATCATCAGCCTGTAGAGGTCAGACCCACCTCTGAATGTATTTGAAATATACTGCAGAAAACAACTTTGGGGAATTTTACTGGAAGCCATAAGTCTTTATAAAGCTCCAGCTAAAACATGTCCTTTCCTTGCCCTTTTGCTTGACTGATAGACCCAGCTCAGTGTGATCTGAATGTTTAGTACGTCTGCTCTCTAACGGTCTCTAAGAAAAAAAAATAATAAAAAAAATTGATGGTTTTCTTGATTTCGTGGTATTTTATGCTCTTAAATGTGTGATATGTAATGAAACAGATATTTTAGAGGAAGATACTAGAAGAAATGTCAAACATTATCTTGTTGAGTCTGCTGCTATAAAACACATTTGATTTTTTTTCTCCTTGGTAATTTTCATCTAACCTTGTTTAGCTCATAGTTAAAGATTTAACAGTCCGCAATTAACACATCTTGCATTTGTTACTATTGAACTTGATCCAATTTCTATTACACTATTACTTTAGATCATCTAATTCCATGAAATTGTTAAATTACACTGTTGACAGTGCCTCTTATTTTGACCTTCTCAGCATTACCTACTCTCTTCTATTTACTAAATTATAAATGAAGTTGTTGTTGAGGCACTCGGTGCTGTTGAATCTGTGTTCAGACTCCCTTTATCCTGATGCTTCAACATGACCCTCTATCACCTTCCCTTAAGTTCTTAAGAGATCTAACATTTAGATCTTTTTCAATGTAGCAAAATCGTCTTGCAAAAATACATTAAAAGCTTTTTTGCAGCAACTGCAGCTATTCCAAATGATACATAAATTTTTTTTAATATTTTAGATCTTCTTTATAAGTTCCACAGAAATTCTGAAATGGGTGTGTTCTGATACAAGCACAGAATACCAATATGGGATTTTCTCACCCAAATGAAGATTCTGGGATCTCCCTGTAGTTAATAGATTAACAGGTGATGTAAATAAAATTAATAAATCCTCCTTCAGGATTAGACAAATAAATCTCTGCTTCTATCAAGAGATGCCTACTGTTATAGATAGAAATTTATTATGATGATAATTATTGCATCTTCCCTAAGAATAAACCTTATTTGTTTAGTATTTCACAATATAGAAGTAATCTAGACTTAAATGTTATTGGCACTCACTGCTAAAAGAAAACCAGTCCACTCCCCACAACCTATGCGTTGTACAGACCACTTATTAAAATGTATTTTCCCTTGTTTGTTTGTTCAGACACTGGGGGTTTAGAGTCTAGGAGCATAAAAATACAGCAGCTTATCTTTGAACAGGGGATCGATTAAGAGAAAGAGCAATGATCTGCTTGATTCAGTTAGCAGCATTTGGTGTTAGGTATTTGGTACATTGTAGAGAGGTTAGTTGCATAAATCAGAGTGGTGTTTCTTCAGGGTCTATAAGGACTTATAATTTTTTTTAAAAAGATCAACAGGCAGTTGAAATTCTGTCACCTTGACCATGACAAGGTCCTTGGATCCTCAGCTGTTAGAAGAGGCCTCGTTCTCTGTCTTTGCTGTCCCTGCTCTGTCTAGAATCAGAACAGTCCTAGAAGTAGCACTTGGACTGGAGGAGGATTTCCAGCAGAGGTAGCTCCTATTATGTTCTTGTGCTCTTGGCCTTGGTGTAAACAGGACACTTGAGAAACCACAGACTGGGAGAGGCAGGGATCTGCCTGCCCCCTGATAAAGTCACAGAGGCAGGAGAGCTACCACTTGTGGCTCTCCTTTTGGGCTTTTTCAAGTAGAGAACTGGAACCAGTCTGCAGGTAAGGGAGAAACTGTCATTGTTTGAACAAGAGAAATAGTAGAAACAGTAGAAAAGTTGGGGGATGCAGCCTGAAATAAATGTTCTTTGCAAAGCACTCATGCCTCAGTTGCATTCTGCTGTCTGTGTTGAAACCTGGCAGACAGAAGTTTTGATAAACAAAGGATGTTTGCTGGCTTTGGGCTGAAGTTCAGTACTATCCTCTTTATTGTAACTGCCATGTCAAGAGGATTCTGTACCTGATATTAAACATTTCCAGATGTGGACTCTTCAAATCCTCTAAGATACAATTAACTGTCATGTGATTAAAAAAATCTTCATGGTCGGCAAAACTCTCTTCTGAGAAAGTCTGAGTGTCTCAATTCAGCCATATGATCACTTTGGAGGCTGAAAGTTATTTAATGTTAAGTCTTTATTAATAAAGCTGTTCTACCTGAATAATAAAGGCCTCCAATTTGCATCCTAAGCACATTAGCAAGCATTCACTTGTTGCTGATGATTACACTGAATTATGTGATTACCATGTGAAGTGATGCAGTTTTATGATGCTGATTTGCAATAAATAATCTCCAAGTGCTTTCCAATCCCAAGATTAAAATCTGATCTTTTATAAGACACACTACACTTGTGCCATCTCTTTATAGAACTATACACTGGTACAAAAAAATTAACACACAGGCACTTGAACAGTTTCTACACAATGTAAAACCTGTAGAAGTAATCCTGTCAATGATTACAGTAGAAGTCTGGAGTTCTGTTCTTTTGCTTTCACATATTTATTAAAATTCTTATATTACTTTTGTCTGCAATCTGCAAAGTGTAAGAAAAACTGTTGTTTGTCTTTGGTTTCTGACATATCTAGTTGTAACTCCCTGTCCCAGTAGCACCATTTTTTTCATGTTTAAGAACATGGCAGTCTGAATTAGGGAGGGGACAGGGAAAAGAATGCATGGGATGAGCAACTCAAAGCAGTTCTGAATCCTTTTGTGTTTGTTCAACATAATATTTGAAAATCTTGAGAAGCCATTAACTTCAAATGACACCTTTCATTGGGATCTGAGTCAGTTACTATTATCTCTGGTTTTACATCAAATGGCATCCTGAATCAGGATCCAAGTCAGTTTCTAATATTTTTTCTGCACAAACTCATGTAACATTGCAGCTGGGCTAGAAGCTTCCTAGGTAAAATCCTAACTGTGTCACTGAAATTACACAAGGGATGAATCAAACTTTAATGTAGTGATTATCTAACCAAATGTAGCATTTAGTACTTGCACTTTACATTAAGTATTATGAAAACCTTTCATTTAGAATTATTTAGTAAGAACACAGAATGATTCATAGGTGACATAAAATAGACAGGTTATTCAAACCTAGAGATGATTGAAAGAAACAACAAAAATTCAAATAAGCTGTTATAGCAATCAAGAAAATACTGGATATAACCAACTGTTGCTAAATGTAAAGTAGTGCATAATACAGTAATGAAATTCAGCTAGTTATATACTAAATTGACATGAAAATTCAGCAGAGATCCTTGTTTTACTTTCAATTTCACATTCAGAAAAAAACCCCAAACAAATAAAATGAAAGATTAAAACGAAAGCAAAGAATGAGAATAACATTACTTTGCTATGTAATGTGACCTCATTTTGGCTGGAGCATGTTGTTCTTCATCTCCCCTTAAGGAGGATATTGCAGCACAGATAGAGGACCTGAGAAAAGCTGACAAGGGTCCAATAATCTGGAATAAATATCAAACTAAAGAAGAAGTGAAAATCACAGGGTTGTTTACTATGGAATGGAAATAAGTAAATTAAGTCATAAGACAAAATGTACACATACTGTATAATCTGGAAAGGTCAGACAAGGAATTCTGTTTCCTTATTTTCATAGCAAACATATGTGAGGGCGTTAAATGAAGCTGAAATGTGATGAACTGAAAATTGCAAAGCGGGAATGCATTCCATTTCATACTGTAATTATCTGATAGAATCCTTAGCTGCAGGAGACAGTTTTAGGCTGGAAATAAAGAGGATTTAGAAAAGGACTGGTAACAATTTTGTCTATAAAAACCATCATTCATTACAATTACAGCACAGACTTAGAAGTAAATCTCTTGCTTCCAGCCCTGAGTTAATCTTTGAATGGTAATCTGATTTTTGGGCTATTATGCCTTATATTCAGCTGCTGCAAGTTTCTCATAAACTTCTCTAAACTTGTGCAGTTTGACACAAGATATCAGAGTAGTGCAATCCTACTACAATTCAGTATGGCTTTTCTCATGCTTTTAATACCAGTAATGTCTAGTGAATCTGAAAGCTGAATCAAGGAAATAAGAAGGCTTTTTGATTACAATTCTCAGCAAAGTCAATTTTTCACACTGAGTTTATAAACATTTAGATAATAAAGTATCTCAGTGTCCCTATCTAGTTTCTGAAGTATTTGGAATAGTGCTGTATTTTCTTTTAAACTCTAGCCTACACCATCTACATCCAATTTACAGCCACTCAGCTGTTAAAAACAAAAACCTTGCTTTATTGCTCAGGATATGCAGTGAATTCTGGTGTGTATATATATATATATATGTATGTTATATATATCCTTGAGCATGTTTAATTTTAATGAGCATAATCAGATGTATGACAGTGTTTTTCTAAGTGGGCTTCATGGACTGTGCTGTTTGAACAAAGACAAACAAGTTTGGTAAAGCATTTTTCAGTGCTATCTCACCAATAGACAGACACGCCATCACAAGTTTTCTTACAATATGAAACTAATTAGAATCTGTATCTCTGCCATCTTAATGTCTTTCAGCCTGTTTCCTTAGGAGAAGTGCTTCAGTCCTCTGATCATCTGTGTGACCCTCTGGACACACTCCAACAGAGCCATGTTCTTTTTATGTTGTGAGTCCTAGAGTAGAATGCAGGACTCCAGGTGAGGTCTCATAAGAGCAGAATATAGAGGGAGAATATGTATTATATATTCCTCAGCCTTCTGTCACTGGGGCTTTTGAAGAAGCCTGGGACACAACTGGCTTCCTGGGGTGCATGAACATGCTGCCACATCATATCGACCTATAATCTAACAGCTTTTAAAATTAGGTTTTCCATATCCTCAGAGTGGTTGACAAAAATAATAGTTGCTACTGGAATTCAGTGATCACATAAGTGTGGTACACTACATTACTATCACTACAGTATAAAATCTGTTGCTCATTTTTAATTTTTTAATACAATGCTCATTTCTCATTTTTGACTATTTTGCATTTATTTGAAAAATCTCAAGCCTATGTGATTAAAACACCTGGATTGTCTAATGTTCTCTTGCAAGGCATTTTAGGGAGGACAGCTGATCACAAATATATTGCAGAGTCTCAAGGGTACCTGAATTTGTCTTGCAGGTCCAAGTCAGCAGAGGGATAGAAGTCCTTCCAAGTCTGTGTGCTGCAACTCAGATAACCCTTCATTTGCTTAGGAAATAATTAAAGAACAATCACTTTTTGTCGTTCTGTTCAGTCACCAGCTTTTCGCTTTTTTTGTTTGTTTTATAAATAAACTAAAATTGTGTTTGTCTTATGTTTTGGATAGTCCAATCCATATTTACCCACTAGCACAGAGGATTAAGCAGCTGTATTGCTAAAGTAGAGCTGAATTAGACAATCATTGATCCATATGGTTGATTTACAATAGAAATTAAGAGGAAGGTTTTGCTGAATCAAATTATTTCTTGATAAGAGTGCTCAGTCAATAAGTGACTCTTGCAATGTTACTCTAATGACAAACATAACATTCACTTTTCCTTAATCCCCTAAGCATCAGCTGATAGCAGACACCCTTGAAATATCTTACGTTGTGATAAGTGTAATTTGTTTCACTTTAGGATTTAAAATGCTGTTTCTTTGAAGTGGAGGTCTAGTCTGACTAGTCAACTTGCAAAAGTGACAACACAGGTTTTAATGAGATGACTCAGTGAGTTCCAGATTGTGTTCATTGCCTCACTAAATAAATGTCCCTGTGCAAGTGGGATGTGTTACAACTCACACATTGGTGCCTTGCCATGTTGCTGCTGGAGATGGCCAGCTAGTTGTGGGAATTTTCTTATGCAGGAGGGTTTCTTGCTTTAGTTCAAGAATACAAATATGAACTTTGTTTCTTTGCCAAGGGTATCCAAGGAGTGCATCAGGAAGAGCATTTCCAGCAGGTGACGGAGGTGATCCTGTCCCTCTGCTCAGCCCTGGCAAGGCCTCACCTGGAGTGATGTGTCTGGTTCTGGGTTCCTCAGTACAAAGCAGATACTCCTGGAGTGAGTCCAAAAAATGAAAAAAAATTTGATTAAGGGACTGGAGAATCTCTCTTATGAGGAAAGGCTGAGGGAGCTGGGCCTGTTCAGCCTTGAAAAGAGAAAATTGAGGGGGGTCCTCATCAATGTCTGTCAGTGTCTGTAGGGAGGTGTCAGAGGATGGACCAGGCTCTGCTCCATGATGCCCAGAAATAGGACAAGAGGCAGTGGGCAGAAACTGGTGCCCAGGAAGTTCCACTTGAAAATGAAGAAGAACTTCTTTAGTGTGCAGTGACCAAGAACTGGCACAGATTGCCCAGAGAGGGTGTGGAGTCTCCTCACTGGAGACATCCAAGAACTGTCTGGAAATGATCCTGTGCCATCTACTCTGGGATGACACTGCTTGAGTTGGGAGGTTGGACCAGGCAACCCACTCTATTCCTTTTCAACTTGATCCAGTCTGTCATTCTATGATTCTGTGACACCTACTGAATGAAGATTATTCCTTCACGACCTAGCTATAATTTTTCCCAGCTGTTGTCTCCTTTGCTGTTTGTCAGAAAATGTGACATGTCTTAACCAAATACATCCATGAGCTCTCTGGAAGCAGGTAGTCTCTGATAGTCATACAGTGCTAAGTTTATTAAAATTGGAATAACCTCACTGTTACACTGTTAGATCTTGTCATTAAGCAAAAGTAGTACTAAAGTTGATTCATCATAGCAGAATCTGCACCTGAAAAGATCTTCCAAAAGTAAAGAGCCAGTCAGATATTAATTTTTTTCAGTCTTGGGTTAAAGCCAAGGTACCCATCTGCTGGCCTGACAGGGAGTCATGTGGGTTATGTTACATTCCAGGACCTAAGGTCTGTGATGCTACCCAGACTGTGCCACAGCTTGTCAAGAATGCAGATTTCTATCCACTGTTACTCTTTCATGTGGGCATGAATGACATCACAAGCCAAAAGCTAGACAGAATCAAGGAAGACTCTAACGCCCTAGAGGTGCAACGGAAAAATGGTGCCCAAATTACCTTTTCTTCCATTTTACCAGTTAGAGGAAAGGATACAGCCAGAAAGAGATGTATAATGGAAATCAACATCTGACTTCCTGAATGCTGTCATGAGTATTTTGACTTTGATGACAAGGGGACATTCTTTGATGACTATAGCCTTTTAGGGAGGAATGGGATCCACCTGCCTAGAAGAGACAAGGGAGTCTTTGGCAGCAGGCAGGCTAGTTTTGTGAGGTGAGCTTTAAAATAAAGGACTAGGGGGGCACTGTCCAAAGTGACAATGTCCACCCCATTGGGTCCAACTGGGAATGAGTCAGGTCAACCAGAGGTGCAACAAAATTCCTTAACTGCCTCCCCACACAAGAATCAGAATGCCAAGCACCTCAAGCATGTGAATAGCTGTGGTGGGTCCTCTTGCACCCTGCCTGACAAATCTTAATGCTTTATTACCTCTTTGAAATACCTTTATACCAACTCATGCAGCATGTGGAGCGAACAGCAAGAATTGGAGATCTGTGTGCACAACCATATTGCAATTACAGAGACATGGCAGGATAGCTCACATGGAATGCTGGAATGCTGCCATGGATGGCAATGTAATAACAATAAGGTCATGGGTTTGATCCCTGAATGAACCATTCATTTAAGAATTGGACTCAGTTATCCTTGTGGGTCCCTTTCAACTTAGAATATTCTGTTATTCTGTGATATGGTTGATTTGCTCTCTGTGTGAGAGAGAAACTGGATTATATTGAAGTCTAGGGGAGGATGGATAATTAGCTGAGAGATTATGGATAAGGATTAAGGGGCAGGCTAGCATGGGTGAAACTGGGTGTTTATTACAGGCCACCTGATCAAGAAAAGAAAGTGGATGAGGCCTTTACAAACAGCTGGGAGAAGCCAAGATCACAGGCCCCGGACTCATGGCAGATTCCAACCAGCTGGTATCTGCAGGGCACGCACAGTCCTGGAGCCTCCTGCAGACTATCAATAATAACTTTTTGTCACAGGCGGCGGAGGACTCAATGAGGAGAGGAAAAATTTTTACTTCAAGGGTGGCAGGGTGCTGAAATGGGCTGCCCAGAGAGGTTGTGGGGTCTCCTTCTCTGAAGATGCTCAAAACCATCCATGATGTGATCCTGTGCAAGCTGCTTGATTGGGTGGCTGGGATAGATGATCTCTAGAGGTCCCTTCTATCCCCAACCATTCTATGGTGTTAAAGGCACAATTTCTCCATTAATCTAAGTCTATAAAGATCTAGGGTAGTTGTCTTCCTTTCAAAAAAAACCAAAAAAACCCAACCAAAATCACAGAAGTTCACTCATTCTTTCAATTGGCTTCAGGTCTGTAATGGTAAAGATTATCCAGATGGATGTAAATAATTGCTTCTATGACAACTGGGCCAGACAAATAACTCATTCTCTTAGAGTTCTAGTAGTGCCAAAATCAAGACTATTGAAAATAACTTGTTTTAATAAAATAAGGTTTTATGGCTCTGAGTATACACAAAAAACGGATTTGTGAATAGTGTTCCTGGCCTGCTTTGCTACTCTTTGCCATTTTTAGGATTCTTTTTTCCTTAAATACTAAGTAACCACAGCATAGAGACTGTCTACTCTCTGTCTTAAGCAAATCTCCTTCATTTAGGTTGCATATTTTCTGTTGCTTCATTTTGGCATTTCCATTCATGTAGCACAGTAAAAACAGTAGCAACTGTTCCTTATATTCAATTTTCCTTGCTCATAGTTCAAACCTGTTGTTATGTATTTGTGGTGCTATTTATTGCTTAGTAAAACTCTAGTCTTTTTGATTTCACTCTAAAACATCACTGAATATTGATTCTTTATTTTGAAGTTCTCAGTTTGGATTCTATGGCTGGTACTTATTGCAGGAGTGCTGCTTAAACCACAGCAGTGAAGCTTTTTTAGTGTTGCTCAGTTCTGTTTGCGTACCCTATATCAAAATTTAAATTATGAATACCTGAAGAATACAGGCTTGCTAACACTCGCATAACACATTGTCTTCTATAAAGTAACATGTTCTGAGTAAGGAGAAGTGTCATTTAGCACTAGAAGGGTAAATTGGAGTGCTGAGAAGAGTCACTACTGGTTATAAAGAACATGGAAAGGTCATAGACAAGATATTGAAATTTACTTCATTAAAAAAAAAATCTCAGTTGAAGTTAAATTATCAAACATACTCTTGTTCATAAAAACATCTTTTAATTTATTCATCCCAGATCCCTCTTGAGGGGAAATAAAGTAATCCTATCATATTTCCAATATTTCTTTTTTTTTGTAAGAGAATACTTAGTCCACAGAGAATCCTATGCTTATGAACTTGTAGGACAAAAAAACCAGATTTCTGTTAGTTGACTGTAAGATAAAACTCTGCTTCTTTAAGTTTCTGGGAAAAAAGTCTACTACCAAAATTCCCAGAGAATATAAGAAAAAGTAAAATGTCTTTAAAAGAAATATTTTGTGTCGTACACTCAGAAAAAATCTATATTTTTTGAATTTTGCCATGCTGTGACCTGGAAAATGAAAGCTGTTGCAAAACCAAGAGGATGACACAATTAAAATTCAGTAGATTGATCAATTGTTAGGAACAATCAATTTTTAATAGGATTTGAGCATAACAAGATTATATCTAGAAATATTTAGGCATCTTTACCAAAGATTTTTTTTTTTTTTCAGTGAAAGGAAAAGCCATTGTTGTCTCCAAAATACAAAAAGAACTGCCATAATCAATTGGGAATAGTTTCTTCACAAAGTTTCTGAAAAAAATCTTCTTGTATCCACACATGACTAACTCGCTTTTCAAACTCAGATTATTTTATTCACAACCCTTTTACTGGAAGATGCTAAAGCTGAATCACAGACAGAGAGACTTTTACCTACTTGCTTTGTCTATTGTTTTTCTTGGTGACATCAGCGATAATATTGTGCTGTCAAATGGAAAATTTCTTTCTAAACAGACTGCAGAAATAGCAGTGGTGGAAGTTTCATCCTCACCAACTTCAGGCAATCACGACTTAAGAAACCAACATGCTTCCCCAGCTCCTGATTTATTGAAGGTTTCTCCTAGTAAGACAAAGAATTTTTTTCAGTTGGTATGTTACTATTTAGCTATTTAGTTGGCATGTTACATCTTACCAGGGAAAAGAAGCTCTGTCATATTCTTTGACACTTAGATTTAAGAGTAAAATCCCAAAGAAAAACTTAAAATGATGCTTACTTTGCAGTGAGCATTTTTTGTCCTGCATTCCTCATTTAACTTTGAAAACCAACACAAGGGAAATATGTTATCCTTTTCCTGGTAGAAGGTCACTTTTGAAACCCTGACGTTATGAAGAATTGTTTTAATCCAGAAATTTTGTTTCTGTAAAGCACAGTTTGGAGAACTGAAAGCAGCGTCTGTCTGTTGAGGTACCATGTAAGAAGGGGAAACAAGTAACAACTTCACCTAGCGCCGTTGTTCAATGCTCATCCAAAGGCACTGCAAAAGTTATGCTTCAGACTCACAGCCAAACATGAAAAGTTGACATGTAATAGCTCAATACAAAAGTCTTTTTTAGTATTTCACTGCAAGCTCCTGTACATGTGTCAATACAGAGAGCTTGTCAAATTAAATAGGGAAGATCAGAACACAATTTCCTTATCATGAATCATGTAAAACTCACTGAAGTTTCATGTGATGCAACATGCCTGAAACAACATTAATTCCATTTATCCAGTCTGTGTCTACTAGACAAGAAGCCTAAACAGGTATGACAAAAATATCAGCACTACAGATACTCTAAATAAAATGAGATTAATCCCTTTTTTAATGCAACATGGTAAATAATTACTGGGATTTGTTCCTAAACTGCAAATGCAATAATAATGATAGGGGGAAAATCAATATAAATGATGAGCATTAGACAGGATAAATAGCTATTGAATAAGGTTATCCAACATTTTGCTAGAGCAGAACTCCATAGCCTGCTTATTTGATGTTTGTTTTTTAAATTATAGGAGTGATGCTTTTGTATCATCACTTGAGATACTAGCTCAGGATTTAATAATCTCCTCGTTATGATTCCTGGTGGATGCTATGATGGGTGAAAATGACAGCCTATAGCTCCAGTCTGTAATAAACTGAATCTTATGCATACCCATGGATATCTACACACTGATTTTCATCATCTGCACTTTAGTTCTTCCTTTGTCTCAACATTTGCTGGGTTTAATGGGGTTATTGTGGGTTGGGGTTTGTTTGTTTGCTTTTCTTCCTTGTTTGCTGTGCCCTTAAATATTTACAGAAAAACAGGGATTAAACAGATATGATTTAAATGAGAATCAGTTAATTGAAATTTCACCCCAGAGTGACTGGTAATTCGGGGGGAGTTGTGCTTTTTTTTGTTTGTTTTCTGCTGTGAAACATATTCATTAATAATCTACTTCATAAAAATGTAGAAGTGTGCTTTTGCATCTTCAAGAAAACAAAATCAAGGGCAGAATCTATAGAGAAATACCTGAATGAAGGTGTGGGTTTTTTTTTTTTTTTTCCACAGTTATTTTGGCTATATTTTTTCAGTCCTACAGATATTGTGGCATCTCAACAAACATATTTGAGATTTCTTGAGCTATTACCAAAATAGGGAAGGACGAGTGAGTGGTGACAGCATCCAAAATAATGAAATCACAGGTGCTTTACATGATTAGTGCAAATAACCACAGTTTTTGCAGGTGTAGCATATCCACCTATCTGAGACAGCTACTATGTCTTCATGAACTGCTGTGGTGAGGTGACCTTGGCCAGCAGCCAGATACCTACCTACCTATCCACCCACCCACTCCCCCTTCTCAGCATGACAGGGGCCAATATAGGAGGGAAAATCTTGTGGGGTAAGATATAGACAGGAAGCTCACTTATCATTTATCATCACAGACAAAGCAGATTTGACTTAGGGAAACTCAAGTGTGTGTTTTTGGGAGCCACAATACAAGAAAGACATAAAGCTGATAGAGAGTATCCAAAGAGGGGCTGTGAAGATGGTATAGGGTCTGGAGAGGAAGCTATAGGAGAAGCAGCTGAGGTCACTTGGTCTGTTCAACCTCAAGAAGAGAAGTTTGAGGGGAGACCTCATTGCGCTCTTTGTCATCCTCATGGTGGGAAGCAGAGGGAAACTGATCTCTTCTCTCTCCTGACCAGTGATAGGACCCCAGGGAATGGCCTGAAGCTGACTCAGAGGAGGTTTAGGTTGGATATCAGGAAAAGGTTCTTCATCCAAAGGACGGTTGAGACACTCTGAGGTTTCTTCTAGGGCTGTCCATGGACACCTGTCATCTGACCAGCAGTCTGGTCTCTGATCTCAAAAGGATTCAAAGAACCATCTGTTTTTATCTTGAAAACCAGTCAGTCTAACCATCATGGCCCATTACTGCATGCCACATTTTCGATTGCTTCTTGCATTGATATTTCTTAGCTGTAATTCCTTTCTAACACTCTCTTGTTTTGACACTCTTGTCTTCATTGATTTTTGTTTCATTAAACTTTCAGGAATTTATTTTTGTCTTTTATGCCTGTAGCATCTTTTAGTTTGGAAAAACCTTCAAAATGTAATTTAATAACTTTTTGGTTTTTTATCAGATCAAATAAACTTCATTTTATCCAAAACAAGACTGCCTAATGTGACTAGTAATATCTGCTGTGACACTCTGAGGACATACATTAATTGTTAGTGCTCGCTGTAAGGATCACGTTCTACACTCGCATCCAGTTTGTGAAGATGTTCTTGATCCCCCTTGAAATGTTAATCTTCTACTGCACTGCATCAGATCAAGTTATCTGTGGTAGTGATGAGATGTGCTATATTAGCAAAGAAACAATAAGTACTTTCAGTTAATATTAAGTTTTTCATCAGATAGATTGGTTTGGAATAGATTGGAATCTTTATTTCCAAGTAGCTTACTGTTTACAGCTTGCTGTAAGTCTGTTCAATTCCAACAAGATGCTATATAAAAATGAAATATCATAAATAAAATATCAGCAGTGGGGAAAACCAGAAGAAAATTTCCACTCACTATCTAAGCAGATGTTTTCTATTCAGAAAGAAAGGGGAGGAGAGGCAGAACATGAAAGTAGTGTATATTTTGAAATAAATATTTCTGTTCTCTTTACTGCAAATACCACTAATATTAACTGAAAAATGCTGTAGTCTCTGTTTTATTTTATTTAATTTCATATACCTGTGAGTCTAAGAGGACTCTAAGCTAGCTAATTGTTTAATTAAATCTCAGCCTAACTTTATAAATGCAAATATTTTCAGTTTCTGCTTAAATATGTCAAATTTCAAGTAATGGATACATTCAGGGTCACAATCTACTCAGAATTATTCAGTAAACTCAAAAGAAATGACATATTTATCTTGAGACTTTTCTTTTTCATATTTTTTTTTATTTTTTATTCAGAATGACACTTAAACTATTCTTACATCCCTTTAAGAGGTAGGTATTCTCACCAGAAGCCTTCTTAGACTTGCTTGGTATGCACAAAGCCACCAGCTGTGCTTGAAATGGGATTTCACCATTTCAGCCTCCACAACTATCAGAAGTCTTCATGCTTTATCATTCCCATATTCTCCCCAAACAAATAAAATATGTAGCTACAGAGATTACCTGCTCAAGTGATCTTCCTGTCAGGAGCTGTAATACCAATTTGAATACATTTTTCTAGCAGGTCAACATTTTTACTAAGGGATTAGGGGGTAAATGCATGCTCAGTGTGATACACATATATATGGGTATTAACCCATTTGGAGGAAACTTGCAAATTTGAATTTCCAAGATTTCTGATATGCATGGTAAGTCTAGCAATTTCCAATGTCTAAGCTTCTCCTGGTCATTGGCAGCTCTCTGTCATGTAGGGAAGTCAGGATTGTCTCATTTTGTCTTTTGATATTGATATTCACCTTCTCAGAAATAAAGACCATGACATGCTTTCTTGTTTCTTAAAACAACACCAAACAAAGAGACAAAAAACCCCAACCTACCAAACAAAACCTCCCTGAACAAACTGAAACAACCTTACCTGGTGTGACAAAAACCACTTTACATGCTTTGTCAAGCCTGGCTAGCAACACCTTTTAACCAAAGGCTTCTTTATTGTGCTTCTGAGCACAATTCCACAAATTATAACACTTTCCAGAAGATGTGTTTGGAGAAAATGAAACAGGTGTCTGGAACCATTTCTTCCTAGCAAGCACAGAAAACAACATTAACATTCTATTTAGTGCACACATTATTCCATGTAATCAACAAGATGATTTGAATGTTGGCTCCAAAAAGCAAAAGGCTGGATAGAAAAATACATTTACACTGAAAAGGCAATGTTTTGGCTCTTATTTGGGTGAAAACACTTGAAAATACTTTGCAGCTCTTGGGAAAAAATAATGGATTTTTTTTATTCATTCTCCCAAAGTGTCCTTAGATAAGTGGTCATATTTTCTTTCCATGTGTATATAATCAATGTTTTATCATCATCTCTCTCTAGGAATTGTATTAAAAGTGGATTCTTAATTGTGGAATTCACCCCTATGGAAGGACAAGTTCAATCATGCCCTTTGAAACATTGCAGTAAAATAAGATTAATCCTGCTGAAATCAATGTTGATATTCTATAAAGAATTTACGTAAACAGAATATTGTTGGACATTCTCATACATCTGAAATGCATCTATACCATGTGCCCGTATACTTGCCTGCCTATATTATACGTGCTTTTATATTACTGCATTAGAATAAAGAGAAAGGTAAAGTAGCAACAAAATGGTAAAAACAAAAGGGCTAAAGATGTGAGAACAAGGACAATGTTTCAGAGACAAATTTCACACCTTCAGTAGAGCTGGGAGATCAGCCAGTGGCTGAAAGCAGAAACCCTGCCCATAATTCAGCTCATGATAATTTTCTTTACCCAAATACAAAGGGTTGGTAGCAAAATTGCTTAATTTTGTAGACAAGCAAATAAAACCATTATGGTTAAAAGTAACTAAAAAGAAAAAGTTTGGAAGTATAATTTTTCTGGTTGCTATTCAGATTTTATAATCAGGACTTGTGATTATCAGTCTGAAAATCCATCTGATGGTGGAGATTGGCATCAAAGGGCTTGAGGAAAAATGGTGAAAGAAAGCCGGCCTCTTTCCAGTAAAATTGAAACACCTAACAGGATCCTACTTCTTTAGTGGATTGGTTTTATGAGTCCAGAAGCCGAGGGAAAAGAAAAAAAACAACAAAATTAAACACTTTTTTTTTTACAATACAGTTTGGTTTTGCAGCTTGTTCCAAATATTTTGGCATCTCTATATTTTTACTACACAAAGAATGAGGAAAAATAGGACATCATGCAACCTGAGTCTCATTTGCTAAACCTGCTGCAAAACACTGATCTGTATCTGTTACCTGTGCCAATGAGAAAAGTGCAAAAAGAGAGAATAGGCTTTATTTCTAACCTTGTCATATATTCACAAGAGTCTTTCAACATCTTTTTGTTTTCAGGTCTTAGAACTTCTTTTCCCAATATATTTAAATGGAAATTCCAAATCAGCCAAAGAAGTTTCTTCAGCCATTTTTCTTTAACCATAAACTTTGAGAGGTTTGAACATTATATTTAAGTACAATGCTGATCTTGCTTTCTAGAGTTATTTATAACAGCAGAATGTTCTTTTACTTGGCTTTTCTGTGCAGATTTCTGCCTTCTGCCGAAGGTACTTTTTATACAATGAGCTCAAACTCAATCAGGATCTTGCGAATAGTCTAAGGAACATTTTATTTGGTGTGTTGACATTTCACATTTTCTTTATTACCCTTTGTGAAATCTCTTTATCACAACAGTGAAACCTCATTTGAATGTTAAAGGGTTCTTTTTTCTTTCAATAATTTTCATGTTGAAGAGACAATGCCTTCTGTTTCTAGGCAGGCTACTTATTTTTTTTCAGATGGCATGACATGAACCATTAATTATATCTATATTTACAGCACTCTGAAATGGTCTCCAAGACCTTTATGTAGCTCTGTGTTCATATGTCACCACAATATAAATCTTTCAAATAGATGACTGCCAACAGACATTTATCTAACCCATTTTTACAAACCTGTTAGTGAAGTATATTCCACAAATTCCATCCCTGTATTTTATCTGCCTTAGAGTAAAAAAAAAACCAAAACCTAGTAGGTATTGCTAATCCAAATAGGGGACTTACAGGAAAACTGGAGAGCGACTTTTCACAGGGGCATGTGGTGATAGGACAAGTAGGAATGGCTTTAAACTCAAGGTGGGGGGGTTTAGACTGGATATTAGGATGAAATTCTTTACTGTGAGCGTGGTGAGGCACTGGCACAGGTTACCCAAGAAGTTGTGGATGTGCCATGTCTGGAAGTGTTCAAGGCCAGGCTGGATGGGGCTCTGAGACACCAGGGCTAGTGGAAGGCATCCCTGCCTGTGGCAATGGGGTTGGAACAAGATGATTTTTAAGGTCCCTTCTAACCCAAACCATTCTATGATTCTATGATTCTATGATTCTATGATTCTATGATTCTATGATTCTATGATTCTATGATTCTGTGAAATATGTGTTGTCCTTCTCTCCTGAATATATAGAATAATTAATCACTGTCCTCTTCATACTAGAAGTTGGCAGATACTTCTGCTTCTTCAAGACCCAGATTTCCTGTAAACTTTTTAATTAAAGTTAAATATGTCATGTGGATGAAAGGCAGAAAGAAAGGGAGGTCAGCTGTGGTTGTTAAAACTTTTAATGGGTTTTGAAATAGGATGTTTTGATATGAAGTACTGTAGATACGTGATGACATGAAAAAACCAAAGGTTAATAAGAGAAAATGATTCTTTGATTGACAGAGTAGAAACTAAGGAAAAAATTGAAACATTAACTTCATTCACAGTCACTCATCTAAGCTAAAGTTGTGTCAGATTTCAAAATCTTTATCCATTTGAGGAGACACAGTTCTAGTTATATTTTTGTGTATTTGGAAGTATGTACTAGAAACCTAGTGGGTTAAAACTGCTGAAAATATATGAGTGATTAAGAAAGAAAGAGAATATTGTGGCTGTCATAGGGGAAATCTTGTACAGGACATCAAACTGAAATCGAAGTGGATCAAGCTCTTTGAGAGAAGCTGGTGAAGTTCTCCAGAAAAAAGGGCTTGAAATTATTAAATTCATCAAAATGTCACTCACTGGAAGGCCTTTGTAAAAAGAAGTCTGTCCATCCAATTCTTGGAGTACACTGAGAAATCATTTATTTGGTCAGATGTTTTTGTCATTTTGGTTTTTTTTTTTTTAGTAAGAAAATTTAAAATAGCAGATACCTAGACATTTTATGAGATCTTTTTCTAATAAAGAAGGAATAATGATTAGAAAATGAAATATTTAGTACAGACAGTGAAACAACAGGTTTAGCAACACTGAGACCATAAAGAAGGAACAATAAAAAGAGATAAAACAGTAGAGTACAAGACAGTGCACTTCAATCCAGTCACAGAATTGACAAATTAGGGCTTATGGGAGGCCGATGCACACAGAAATTGTTAAAGAGAACTGGCAGTTCCTTAAAAGAGGTATATTACGGAGGATAATCAGGGTTCGGCAATGTACTTAGGCAAGTTGCACAGAACTCAAAGAAAAATCACAGGAATTATCAGAGATTCTAAAGAAGCCTACAAGAGAGGAGAAAAAAATGGGGTTTAACCTAAAAATAAGGGGGTTGAGGAAAAATGCAATATTAAGCAAAAAATGGAGAGCTGCAATAAATGTCTTGGGAAAACAGTGGTATCCTTATCAATTTAACCTTTAAAAAACAAAAGGATAGATACAGTTTGCCTTAAGCAAAGAAGGGTGGGTGGCTTCAGCTCTGCAGCTCTGCATCAATTCTCCTTCTTCTGGAAAAAGCAAGCCCAGGTCTGTTAACCTTCCCTCCAAAAACATATCTCTCTTTCCTTTTCTCCACTGAGGCTTCCCAGCACAATAGTTGGGACCTTATAAACATTGAGTCATGGAGAATATTTACCCCTTTTCTTTCTCCACACGCAGCACAGCTGTTAATGCCACGCTGACACGTACTCAGCCTTTCTGCACCAGTATTACTTCATTGACATTAAATTTGCAGTGTAAGGGGCTGTGTACAGTTTGACTTCATTCCACTGGGAGGCCACCCTAATATTTCATAAATACATGCTGGATTCTAGCATTTATTAATTAAAATGTCACATACAGAAACAAATGGACTGCAGTACCTCCCAGTAAAATACTCTACATGTGTTTTTCACCGATCACTTTTGCAAATGCAATGATTTTATCTAGAAAAAATTTCCCATGCTGTTTTACAGGAGTATAAAGGGAGAAGGTGTCAAATCCTTAAAAATTCAAATTTATAAATTATCCACAAAGCAAATTGAAGACTTTCTGCACCTCCTTTGTCTGCCTCCCACAACAACAAATTAGAATAATTTGATTTGACTTGTTTTGAAAATTCCATTCTGGCTGTATTTTAGTACATTATTATTATTATAGTTTATGTAATAATGATGTGTTGAAGTCTCATTCCAACAATCCAAGTGAGGCTGAGCCATCTGAATTTCTCTGTGAGATCCCTCTTTGTTTTTAGAGATGATCAGAAGTTTTCTCTCCTCAGTTCTCACTACCACTGATCCCTTGTGTGGTACCAAAATGACAAAAAATGATGAGGTGACTTAGCCAGCTACTCCTGTAAGCAGCACAGAGTGAATTTCAGATGAACTGTTGAGCTGTTCATTCCTTAAATAAGTCTTAATGCTTCTCCTCTGTTTCTTCACTCTGTCTTTATTGAACCACATTCTGACTTTGTGTCATATGCCACTTTTGTAATGAAGCCTTTCAGAGAAGGCAACTGCACTGTAGCCTACTATGTGTCACTAGCTTTTTTCCAGGATTTTTTTTACCATCTGGTAATGAACTTCTGTTTTCCTTGTTGTTTTGTTTTCTTTTCTCTTGCTTCAGAAGTATTTATACAGATTTTTCTTTCCTTCACTAAGAAAAACTTTGTATATTTTTCTGGGTGTTTTTTTCTCTTCTCACAATATGTTATCCATTTATGTTCATTCTTAGTCACTTGTACAATTTTTAAATAATGTTATTTTCAAACCTTTTAAGGGCTCTTAATTCAACCACAACCACTATGCTTTGCTTCCTACCTGTCTTTTTCACTTGGGGAGTTTATTTCTAGATAAATCTAGATCTAGATTTTAGATCTAGATTTCTAGATGATACAATCCCTAACAGGTCACTGGCTTGCTTTGAACTGGACTATACTCTCCAGACATCCTACCTACCTCTTTGCATACCAAGCAAAGAAGATCCTTCCTGGCTTTACTCTACAGATCCTTTTCACACATCCTAAAAGTAGTGAATGCTAATCTTCATTTTCTCAAAAATTACTATTAAAATTTTGGACCCTCTGTCATTCCCTCCTAATTAGCTGAAAAGAAAGCTGAAACTTCATTCCTGTAGTTGTTTCTCTAGCTCCCGAGGGGTGGAAAAAAGAGGGAAAGCCAAACCAAAACCAGTACATTTCAACGTTTGATGGGTGATTATACTGCTGTAAAATATTTCTAAAGAAAGCTGAAGTTCTCCATCACCATCAGAATGTTTTTTTTTTGGATGCCTCTGTTTACTGTTCAAAAACCTCTTAATTAAGCAGTTCAGAATATACCATCTCACACATTGTGTCAAAAGGCCTCTCATTCAAAAGGTCTTACTTTTGTATTCATGCTGTACAGACCTGACTGTATATTCTTACTTGCATGAATACACGGTTTGCTGTCTCAGTGATATTCAGATTCATGGTGGTTTTTGCCCAGTAATTTTCTCTGTAGCCTGATAGAGGTGTAGCTGACCCCCAGTGTTTGGCAGAGGCCAGGTAACTCTTGAGATTATAGGGCTCTGTGTGACTTTGGGAGGAGACAGTGGCTGGGTACCAGCCTCGAAAGCGGAAGTCTAGGATCTCACCTCTTCCAGGAACTTGTGAATATTTTGCAGTAAAGAATTGTTGAAGATTAAAAAACCTCAAAAAACCAGTTCTAATTAACTTCACAGCAATATGAGAGCCCAGGATTTACTGTATGGGTAAACATCCTCTGCCAGGGTATCTAAACAGTACAGGCCTTGTTTTAACTACTCTCTTATTACATTCTGAGGAAACCTGTGTCATTCCTGGAACTGCAAAGGGCTCTGATGTTCTCAAGTTCTACTGAGAATCCCACAGCTTACCTTAGACCAAATTTTTAGCCCCTAACTCTAAGGCACCTTCATTTTTCATTGGAGCTACTCCAGCATTCGAATTACATTCAAATTTGCCAAAGCTCTTAGCAGGCTGAGGTATTGTTCAGAGCTTGTCTCAATGCAGGAGAGAGAGAGAAAAGAGGGGGAAAATGAGACGTTTTTCTTTTTTAGTGGTGTTGTTAGATCCCTCAGGCTCTTCCACTTACACCCAATGCCACATATTCATCTGGGATAAAATAGTTCTCTTAATTTCAGACCTAACATCTGCTCTTTCTTGACTGAAAACCTGCTCACTGACTAGACAACAGTTTTGTTGCCTTGTGAAACAGAAGATAAGGTCCTTTACTTACACTACAAGGAAGCTTTTCCACCCTTCTTGCAATAATTATATTTGGGACAGATTGGACTCTTCCGTGTTGAAAAGCAAAACATTTTCCTTTTCCAAGCCAAAAAGTATGGAAGTGACATTCATATTATTCACATGTTTTCAGCAGTCTCCTTATTCTGGATATTGCCTCAGTAGGTTAAAAAAACCCAGAATGCTGATTTAAAGATTAAACCAGGAAGTAATTTTAGAGTCCCTCTAAGGTCATGCTTTGAATTCTAATTCCTACAAACGGAAATTAATCAGACCTGAAACTTTTTAGTCTTGTGACTGGAAGGGAACACATTTTAAAAGAATGAAGATAGAGCGTTTCTGAACAGCTATGATTCAGGCATGGTAAGGAAATGCCCCTACTTTGATAGTATTTATGATGCTTCGTATGACATTAGTAAATCTGCCTGAAGGTTTTTTATTTTGTGGCAGGAACAGTAATGGGTGTAAGCAATTTAGATTTATAGTACCTCAATGTGTTTTAGAGAAATAAGAAAGAGACTGTAAATTGCTGTGTGTGAATGTTGGTGCATTTGGATTAGGAAGCATGAATCGGGCAGTTTGGACTTCATAATGAGATGCTAAGCCATCCCTTTAAGCAATTCCTATACTAATTGCCTTTGATTGCTGACACAAAATGAGAATGGCCTAGGAACTGTTAGTTTTATAAAATGTTGTTCATTCCCATCCTGGACTCCTGCACCCCCAACTTTGAAAGTGGTCATGTGAAGGAAGGAATTTAAGGACAAAAAAAAAAAAAAAAAAAAAAAAAAAAAAAAAAAAAAAAAAAAAAAAAAAAAAAAAGGTGGAAAGTTAGTTAATGACAGAGACCATATTCAAATGAGTAAGGATTCTACAATGAAAAAAATTTACAATTCATTTCAATGCAGAAGATTGTGAGAAAGGACTGCGTTACAGTCTTGGTTACAACATTGGTTCTGTGAAAGCAGGGAAGGGTCAGATGATTGAGAAGCAAATAACAAGTTGTTCAAACTCAAGTTACAGGTAATGGAAAAGAAAGGAATAACTGTGACCAGCTAGATGACTTTTTAAAGATCCTGTTGAGTGGAGTAACAGTGGTATTTGGTCTGCTTTCCAGAGCAGGAGCAGGGTCCTTGTGGAATTCTGTTCCATTCACCATTGGTACCTCTGGTCAGATCAGGAAGCAGCATTGGTGTTTGTAGATAGAATCATAGTCATGGAATGGTTTGGGTTGGAAGGGACCTTAAAGATCATATAGTTCCAACCCTCCTACCATGGGAAGGGATACCTTCCATGAGACCAGGTTGCTCAGAGCCCCATCTAGTTTGGCCTTGAACACTTCCAGTGATGAGGCAGCCACAACTTCTCCGGGCAACCTGTTTCAGTAAGGAAGTAGTAAAGAATATTAAAGAACTTCTCATAGTAAAGAATTTCTTCTTAACATCTAATCTAAACCTACCTTCACGTTAAAGACATTCTCCCTTGTCCTATCACTGCAAAGCCCCTCTTCATCATTTCTGTAGCTCTCTTTAGGTACTGGCCCTCTGCAATAAGGTCTCCCTGAAGTTTTCTCCAGGCAGAGCAGCTGGGCTGTGTTTTCTGATGTGTGTATGAACAAACTGTGTCAGAAGCAGTGCAGTGTTACCTCCTCCAGCACCCACAGGGAGTAGCTGAGCTCTGAGCTGACCCTCAGATTTTGGTTCCTGCTGATGGTGTTACCTGCAAGGCCAAACACTGGGGCTGTTTTTTCCTTTCTCATGCCAGCTCCCTTCCTCTTTGGGCACCAGGCACACAGCAGCAGCTCACAGTACTGGGTGATATTAGCCCTGTTGGATAACAGCCAGATGGGGATGCTCTCCATTTGACCCACCTCTATTCAAACCAAGCATTTCCAAAAGCGTGTGGCTATTTTCAGCACCTAACTGGAGTTCCAGTTAAACAAAACTTGAATAGGACTCATCCCCAAGGACCTAATTTTCTTGAAAAATGAAGGGCAACTTAACTTTTCCTTTAACTATTTTCCTTGAACACACAGTGCTCAGTAAACAAGACATCCAAAATAATTTACAATAATTGTTGGAAATATATACTTTGGGCTTCTGAATTCTTAAGAATGTTTTACCTTCCCAGTGATGGAGATGTTGTCTTGTACTTCTCTGTCACCACGTTAGCATTGTTTAGCTGAATTATATTCAGTACAAACACGAATGACAGCCTTTAGCTATGTGAAAACAGACTGTCATCCAGAAACATGAAGTTCTCTTTGCTCTGAGCCAGAATATAAAACTACTTACAGGTATTTTCTGATTCACTTGTGTGGCTGCACAGTTATACCCTTGGTGAGACTTAATTTTCACAAACATCTCCAAGAATAGTAAATTATTCATTATCAAGACCTTTTCATTAGACAGCTGACATATTATCAGCTCTTCTCTCTACTCTGATGAGAGATAAATAGAAGTTTATTACATCAGGAATGAGAAGAAATAGTTGTTTGGCACCTAAATTCCATTTAATTCTATAAATACTAAGCATCATTCATCACCTATTATTAGAAACCCGAGTTTGAGGTTCAGGACTATATGTTCAGCTCAAGTGATTTACAGTTTCCTTCCCCGCTTTAGCAACTGTTAATTCTACCTAAATAAACAGTATTAAAACAAAGCAAAACATATTAGAACAAAACATAACTGTTCTTCTGCTATGAACTATTATAAATCAGGAAAAATTTTCTAAAAGCACCAGAATTGTCATCATCTGAATTAGTCCACATGTATTCCAGGTATTACATTTCTGAAAAAGTGTAATCACAGTGGAAATGTGCAACATTCAGCAGCACAGAACATGATATTCATTACTAAAATGTTGATTTGTCAAGTGAACATAAGAAGCTGAGAGAAATAAAATGATCTGCAAACAAAATTAATTACTTTAAAATTAAAGTCTTGCTTTTCCTCTTTTCAACAATAATAACCCTCAAGAAATCAATTTTGAACAAATTAAAAAGATGTCTTAATTTTTCAGCTTTTTAAAATATAGTTCTAAAAATGAAATCAAGCTGCATTTTAAAAATGTATGTTATTTCAAAATAGAAAGTTAAACTGTTTCCACCACTATATGAGAAATAAATATTTTTTAAAAATATTTTTTAGATAAAAATCTGCCCAATTTAAATAGAATTCATATTTATTCTCTGTTATTCTAAAACTGCCTTTTTCAGCAAATATGCTATTTCTGACAAAAAATTCCAACAACCTCTATTTCTATTCCCCTGCTTCATATTTCTGTCAAAATTAATGATCATATCCTACATTTTGGTACTCTCCCTGGATTATGGGCCTTTCCTAATGAGCTGATCTGATTTTAACTGGGTTGATGATCAACAGCTCAGGGCAGAACATACCAGAAATCCCTTGGGAGTTTGCAAATTGTCAAACAGATGAAGAAGACTCCTTGTAGGTTTTGTTTATGACTCCTATATTATTTTTAGGAACCATTACTGTCAAACCTTAAAGCCATTATAACTCTTCCATGTTTATCTTAACACAGGAATGTAAGTAATTACTGATTTACAAATGTGTATATGCTACAACATCTCATATTAAAACATTGTTTGTGCATTTTCAGTACTCATCTCTTTGCACTCTCATTATTCTTTCTGTCAGCAAGAGATGACTTCCCCTGAAGGAAACCATCTTTTTTCTACTGTGTTGGGAAAAAAAAAAAAAAAAAAAAAAAAAAAAAAAAAAAAAAAAAAAAAAAAAAAAAAAAAAAAAAAAAAAAGCAAAAAAAAAAAAAGCTATTTTCTGCAGGTTATGGGCCCATTTTATTAAAAAATTAGTTGCATAAACCAGCCAAATGTTCCAAAACACTGAAAAATTGTGCAAACTCTAAGAAAGATTAACCATCTAAATGTTAATTTACATATTATATTTCTTCAATTAACCTTTCCATTTTAATATCAAAACCAACCAATCAACCAACCTCAACCAACTCAAACCAAAACCAACACCAATTTAAAATACCAAATCCCCCAAAATAACAAAGTAACAATTTTACATCCTGGGCAATCCAGAAGTTTTAGCTTCATTCACTTCTTTTGATGATTTTAATGTGAATGAGCCACTTGAATAGCTTTGCTGAGCAAGGCTTCCGCATTGAAGTTCCAAAGATTTTGAGCTTTTGAGGGATGGACATTAAAATACAGCAAAGGGTGCAGAATAGACATCCAACTCCATTTCCAAAAGTGGGAACTGGTGAGGTATTTCTGATTTCATAGCACAGATTGAGGTAAAGTCCTTGGAGAATCTGATCCTCACTGTAAACTTCTTTTTCAAAAATCAGATTTATCTTCATGCCCTACTTTTGACATTAAAAAGTAATAACAAAATTAAAAATTTTTCTCTTAAACAAAAGTAATTCAAAAGTCATTTGACACATGAGATTTCCATTTCATGGTTAGCAGAGCTGCTAACAGCAATTTCAGTGGATTCTGAAAAAATGCAAAGAATATTTCAAAGCCCACAGCCCAATTAAATACCCTCATCAGGCTATCCAAGCAAGAACATCTACTGATTGTATCTTGTCTTTGAATCAGATCTCAAATACCCGCTTATATCAGCCAAAAGAAGAAAATAATTTCAGACTTAGAAATGGGAGTATGATGTTCTCCTTTCAGTGACAAAAAAAAAAAAAAAAAAAATTACAGTAATCACACACAGTTTTTCTCTAGGTGCACAGAAAAAAGAGAAGATTTGAAACATCCGTTCTGTATTAAATAAGAAATGACATTCAGCTACTGATAAGTCTTGTGTCATCCTGGTACCATTCATTGACTTGCCATTGCAAATATGCAGATGTAAAGCAGCAAATATGCACTGGAGATGGATATCACCACAGCTAGATTTTTTCTGAACTCTGTTCCTGACCCTCAGGATTTTCTGAGACTTTTTTAGGGCGGGGCAGAGTGGGGGGCAGGGGGATGTGCATGAGTGTCTGTTCCATTTTGTGGTAGTTTCTGGTTTTGATGCGTTGTCTTGGAGGGACAGAAATGTTTTTTCTAGTTCTTTACTATTGGTTAAATATAGCTCTTTAAAAAGAGTTGGCTACAGTATAGACTAATATCCTCCTGGATGGTATATATTTTCAAGTGTTTGGCAATTCTCAAAATAGACTGGAAGTAATTCAGTTCCAAAAGATTTATAAAACCTTGAAATTCAATTTAGGCAGGGAGACTTCCAAACACATGTTCATTAGGACTGCAACAAGAGTACAGCTTACTAAATGAAGTAAACACAAGAGTTAATGGAGGCTCTAGAATATTGGTGAAATGTTCAAGTCTTTATAGAAATGTCAAATTTTGAATATTACTGGCAGACTAGCTATGTACTTCTGAAGTTTAAACAATGACTACAGTAAAATTTTCATTATTTTGTACACTGACAAAACTCTGCAAATAATTTCTGCTGATTAAGTCTATTTTCTCTGACACTTGTACCAGAAATCTTTTATGTACTCAAGAGGCTCTCAAAATGTTATTTCTAGTTGGAAATTGAGATTAAAAATGTCACTCAAAAGCAGCAACAACAGAAGCTATTACATTGTCTGGATGGTACAAATTATTGCTAATGGAATACAACAGGCAAACTTTTACAGTATGAACAGTGCATTTTGTGCAGTGGAAATGAAAAACTACACTGCTCTTGTTCAATAGCAATTCTTTTGGAAAGATTGTCTGTTTATGAAGCGGAAAATTGCCAAGTAGAAATACCAGTGACAGTGAGTAGATGACTTTTAAACTTTTATTCCACACATTTTTACAGACTCATCAGATGCAAAAGTATCCTTTTACACAGAAGAAAAACATAATTCTCTTCACTGCTGAAATTACTGCTCACTGCTGAACAGCAATGAAGCAGGTATGTTCATCAGTCACTCAGCTGGTGACTTGACACCTGGACAACACTAATGCCACTTTCTGTCACTTCCATAAAAAGATCAAGATAGCCCATGATCTTTTTGTCTGCATATCTTTTTCCCAGTGATAGCTATGATTAAAGAGTGAGTATGGTTTCTAAGGTTGATTGGATTTGATTCTATTGCCACTACAGTATAATAGACCCAACATATGTCCAGTAAGCCTGAAACTAATGCTATGCAGGACTGCCTATTCTCACCAAATTCAGTGCATAGAAAAAAGGGGAGAAATAAAGAAGACATTAAAAACTTCATTAATGAAAAGATTGATTTCAATACTCATCCAAGAACTTACTCAAAAAAATGTTTCAAAGTCACTGTAAGACAGCGTCCTCTCACACTGGCACAACAGGGAACAGAGAGGTTGCCAGGCAGAAGCTTCTTCCCCACAGCAAGGACATTCACTGCAGCACACCCACGGGTGTTACAAAGGCCACAAGGGCACAGTCACCATGCCAGAGGTCAGTGTCAAGGGAACTGATGCTACACAATCAGAGGAGATCTCAGCAAGCAAAACATCCAATGGTCATGTCAGCCTATTTACCCTGCATGGCTTGGGCAAGCGGTGTGTGCACACGCGGCAGGGAGGTTGGGCTGGGGACAATGACCAGGGCAGAAATGCTGCACCTGGGGCTGGGTTGGCCCCCTGCATGCAGGAACAGACCCTCACTGGAGAACCTTGGGCGGGGCACGCTGCTGCCGCTGCAGGGGCAGGAGGACAGGCTTTGCTACCTGCCAGTTCTCTGGGGGCCTGTCCTCCCTACCCCCAGATCCCTGGGATTGGCATCACTGCTGCCCCATCTGCCAGCTGCCTCTCTCCCAGCGCCACTCAAGGCCTTCTCTCCGTCCTCGTGCAGATCATGGATTCCTGGTAACTCTGGTTCTTGCCCTTACAAAGTCTAGTCCAGTGCCTGTGGTCTGCGGGTGACAGTGTGGATGAGGGGACGCGCCTGCGCAGGGAGGCTCGTGCAAAGCTCCAGGAATAGGAGAGGATTTGGCTGGAATGGGAGGGGGAACCACTCATGCTGAAGCCCAGTGCACATGCTGGGGAGACCTGCTCTGATCTGTCTTGCAGCACTGGCAGGTCTGGATCTCAGCTGGCCTCCTGGTCCTTCTCTTGACACTTTGGTTGATGTGGAGGGAAAGTCATCAGGCATAGAGCAGTGGCCAGGAGAAAAAAGAGGAAGAGGAAGAGGAGGAGACATGGGAATTATGATCTGGGACGGCTTCTAGAGGAGTGCCTGCAGCGGCCCGTACAGGACCTGCAGACAGGCTGCGAGAGGACAACAGCCCTGATGGACAACTTCACAACTGTAATCAGGCATGTCTTGAGAAGGACTTTCTTCCTGGTGCTGCAAGCAGCCATTGGTTTTGGCAGTGCCATCGAAGGTTGGAGTGCCTGTGAGGAGGAAATGGTCTACCATGTGCTTGTACTCCTGACTCCTCCCCGAGGCCACACCTTCCACCTGGAGCATGAGTGGAGCTGGAGTGCAGCTGCCCGAGAGAGCAGATGGGTGCAAACCTGCTGAGCCTCCTGCACCACTGTGTGGTGGTTAGGAGGAGGACTCAGCAGTTCAACCTCCTGGGCACCCTGTGCACCAGCTCTTACCTGGACGTGAGGATAACTTCCCACTGGTTCTGTGGACTGGTGAGATCAACCTGGAGGCGTTTGTGCCAGTCATGCAGTTGACGTTTAGTGCTGCTGCCCTCCAAATGCTCCTGCAAACTCAGGCTGACCAATGAGGAAGGAAGTTTGTGTGTTAAGGTGCTCTTTGGGGTGTGGCAAGGAGCCTCAGACATTTTTTTCAGCAGCCAGCTGCAGGGGGCCCATACCCTAAGCACAATGTGACCTGAGACCTACACTGGGGCAGAGATCAAGCTCTTCAGGGACATGGCCAGGCAGGCCCCCACGACAGCTCGCACATCAGATGCCTGCAGCTCTTGGCTGGTGTTCTTGCACGCAAGGGCTTTTCTCTCTATTCCATCAAGACCACTGTCATGCACCTGCTGAGCACCAGTGTCACGGTGGCACAGGAGATACTTTGTGCTTCAGCTCAAAGATATCCTAGAGCAGCTGTGCTTATCCCTGGAAGAGAAACATCTGAAGAATTTTATGGTGGGCAACCAGAGGCTTCTGGAAGAGAAGAGTCTCAGTTTGCCCCCAGATGAACAGCTGAGCCACCCAACCTATTCCGTGGCCTGGCAAAGGATTCACACCTACCTCGATCTGTGCCGTCACCCGGCAAGAGTGCTGGCCTATGGCTGTTGTTAGCAGGGCTCATGCACAGAACTGTGCTTGTGGAGCTGCAGCTGCAGGCAGAGAAGCAGCTTGCCATGCCATGGCAAAGACAGGAATGCACGGGCTACTGAGACAGATACAGAAAAGTATGTATAACTATAGTGTGTGTAGATATAGCTATATAATGACAAAGATTTTTATTAACAAATGTGCTTTTAAAGATCCATATTGTATTGATAGCTTATTAATTATCATATTATTTCATAAAAAGATATAGCAGATCTATAGTGTCACTATCTGTTGAGACACATAATAATGCTCTCTAGTGACTGTATTTATGAGAGGCAAGATTTTTATTACTAGGTGTCTTATAATCATATTGTATTTCATTCAAAATGATGATTTAATAAACAATATGGAACTGAAATGTAAAACCAATTCTATAGAATTGCTATATCATTATATAGAAATATGTATTTATAACTAACATTTTATCAAATATGTATAACTTTATATAACAGAAAAATATCATCATAAATATAGTAAAAAAAAATAAATTTAGCACATATATCCTGTCACTCTTTGTAGTGACACATATTAACAGTCTGTATTTACTGCATTTATGACAGGCAAGTTTCCTATTACATAAATATATTTTTAAAATAAATATAATGTATATCACATTTCTAATATTTTTGTATGGAAATATAGCCATGGACACTGTTGCTCTCTGTTGGGACACATATTAATGCTCCATAGTTAGTGTACTATATTGACTGGCAAGCCTGAAACTGCTTTGTTGTTGCTTCAATAAAATGCAATATTGCAGAATCTGGAGAGTGTAAGACTTTCTTGATCTCAGCCAGACCTACAGTGTTGATAAACCTCACATGCTGGGAATCTGGGCTCGGGTACATTCTCCTTGAACTCAACCAAACTTACAGTGCTGAACTGGTTCTAATTGGAAATTAAACTCATCTTCCCCCGGTGCCCGTGATCAGAGAATCCCAGCTTGGCTTGGAAGGGCAGAGACACCTGCCTCTAGGCCATGTGGCTCCAGCCTGGCCTGAACACTGCCAGCCATGGATGGGGCAGCCACAGCTTCTGTGGGCAGTGTGGGCCAGGGCCTCAGCAGCCTCAGAGGCAAGAATTCCTTCCACATCTCCAGCCTAAGCCTGCCCCCTGTCACTGGGAAGCCACTGGCCCTGGTGCTGCCCATCCAGGCCCTTGCGAAGAGCCGCTCTGCAGGTCTCTGCTGGGCCCCGAGCAGGGATGGAAATGCTGAGGAGGGTTCTCTGGAGAAGCACCGGGGGCCAGGAGTGCCACCATCAGAGCAGCAAGCAGGGCCTGGCACGGCAGGGACAGAGGGTGCATGGCGGGTGCTGAGGCAAACAGCGATTTTCTTTTCTTTTTCCTGACTTATTTGAAATCCATTTAAAGAGCCTGACCTTTGCAGTATGCTTACAACAGATGCCATGTACATCAGCAAAGGAAAGAGTTCCTAAAGGCAGCTACAGAGTTTGGATGAGGCACTGAAATGACTAAGGGGTTTTCCTGCCATTGTCAGGGAATATGAATGTGGACCCCTGATGGAATAAATATTAAAAAAAAAAAAAAATCATTGGCAAAGAAGAAAACCTGGATAACAAAATTTTGGATTGCACTTTGAAGAAAGACAGAATTTGGTCCTTAGGGATACTTTTTAATTTATGCACTTGCTTTAAAAAGCACAGGTGTAATTCAATATAACATATTCTGTTAATTCAATATAACATATTAATAGGTGTTAATTCAATATAACATATTCTGTCTCATGAAATTTACTTAACTGAAAATGTCACGCTAGTTACATTCAAATAATGATTTTGATACAACTCCTATTTTTTAAAAATTTGTTAGGACACTTTGATGTTTTATCAACTACAGACCTTTGTAAAATATGTTTCTATATTTCTGTATATCTGATTGTCACAGGTTATTAGGGCCTATGCATATGTGCAAACCTACCTCCTTATCATTGCACTGAAATAATACATGTGCAGTTAAGATAAAGAGAAACCAACCATGATCCAGGGATGCTTTGAATTTCAAAATGAAGAGTGTTTTCGCTCTGGCCAAAAAGGAAGGGCAATACTATGATCATGAAAAAAACCTGGGGTGTCTCCTTATATCTGACCCACCAGAAACCTGAAAGAAATAAGATTTTCTCCCGTGAATAATTTATACTATTTAGGTAGCAGAAGCAAGGAGCTGATAAAAGTTGCTCAGACTTAGTTCAAACTTTGGGCATTCAGTGAGAAACTTCTCCATTCAGGAATAATCACCTTTCATTCCCCACACAATTAATGGAAAGAAGATGTCAAATCATCCACCATAAAATGTAAATCTAGGTGTGCCTATTTTAAGCTGAAAATACCCCGAAAGTTTTTTGTTACTTTGCTGTGGCTGGCATGGACTTTGCAATAAATCATAGCAGAGAAAGGACTTTGCAAATTTCTCATGCATTCTGTTTTGCTTTAATTTTATATCATATAATTAGGATGCAAAAAACCCCTGAAGTATTTGCTCCCTATCATTGTCAGTGGAAAATAGAGATGAGCCTCAATATTCTAATTGTACAAGAGACTTTATATTTGGTATTGCCAACTAACTGGAAAAGCAGAATTATATCCTCTTCCCTTACTATTTGTCTTCTCTTATTAGATCCATCAAAGAGGTGATAATGATGTTTTAACAAGGAGAATAGGTTTTACCCGTGATTTCAGAAGGAAATATTGTGAAGGAGGAATGAAGAAAAATGTCATAAATCAAACACAAAAAGGCCCAAAACACCCATAAACCCATCATCTTTCTTCATCAGGACCTCAAGAAGCTCTACCTTTTGTCCTGTATGTGTCTGATCAGTGTCCCACTTTCCTGCAATCTAAGATATAGAGTAGGGTGGTTTTTTCTTTACAAAATGAATTTGAGCAGGTAAATAACTTTAGTCCACAGATCTGGGTGAGACCATCAAGGACCTTTGAGACCTGTCCACACAACGACATGTTATCTAAGGTCCTTATGATTCTGGTTACAGGAAAGTTTGTCTAACCTCAACATGAGAACACTGTTCAACCAGGAACATGCGAGACAGCACGAATACTGGAAAGTTTCTGGTTGTCACTGGTGCACCAAACTATTCTGCCCAGGGGACTTTTTCCAGTGGCAGTTAATCACTGATATTTCATAATAAAACAAATTTTCCCTGTCTTCCAGAAGTAAAGTTGGACAACAAGCAAAAAATTAGTATTTCTTTCCACTGCCTAGGGGCAATAGTAGAGCTGGGAAGTATTCAGTGAACTAATTAAATACTGTTATGAACAGAGCATAACAAACTCAGCATGTTTTGTAACTTTTCATCCCCTTTTTAGGAAGCCAAACAAATGATCTTATCCTGATAATGTATGGTTTAATTCCAACCTCCGATCTCACCCTTTTTCCTATCTTATAATCTCCTCTTGAACAAATCACAATCCTGTTTCCATAATTTAATCTCTTCTAGTGAAATAATTAAACTTCATAATCTCAATGACTATCTGGGACCTTCTTACAGAACTTCTCTTGCTGTTAGAACCCTTTTGATTTTCAGTTTAAAAAGCTTTATTCCTAGAACATAGTTCTCTGAATTTCCTGCTTCCTTTTATTATCTCCCAGATTCAAGCATCTCCCTCTCAGTCATAATTTTTCCAGGTTCCCGAAACTGTCTTCTTTTAATCCATTTTAAATAAAATTCCTGATTTCCGTAACTATTTGTCCCTATTAATTTTTTTTCTCTTTTTTATTATAGGTGAGAAAATGTGCAGGTGAGAAAAAGTTGCAGATAAGCTTTAGACAGTCCTTCCTTGGGGAATTAATTGAATCCTAGATGACACACATGACGCCAGAATAAATGAAAAGGTTTGTGGGTGCATGGAGATTTAAACTTCGGGAGATTATGATCTGTGCTCTCTGTAAACCAGTGCAAAAGAATTATTTCATTAGGACTTATCTGAAGATTTTATGCTTGGAAATACATTCTAAAGAGACACAAATATTGATAGATTCTAACAGTAAATTCTAGTGACATCCTATAGGGGGATATGGCTGTGCCAGGTGTCAGCCAGCCTTCAGACATCCTCTCACTTGGCCTCTGTGGGTTACAGTGTAAGGGATGAAGCTGCTGACATTTATCACTTTTAGTTACTTTTGCCATTAAGCTGCTGTTTCTTCTTTTATTATCCTCTTAAAAAAAAAAAAAGTGAAGAAAAAAAAAAAAAGAAGAATGTCCTGGTTTATCCCAATACAGAGTAACTGAAACCAAAATGCAATCAGTACAGGTTTTTTCGACTTTCTCGAGCCCTACATTGGGTGCCAAAAGTATTCGTCCTGGTTTAGGGCAAATTTGGGAGGAAGCTTCCCAAAGTGGTACCTCCAGAAAGCAAATTCAAGTGAATCCTCCTATCAGTTCAGAAGACATAAATCTCCTTCGAGAAAAGTGGAAAAACCTGTTTATTTTATGAGCAAAGTACTCACAAATGTGCAAAAATGCATTATATTGAACAATGGAACCTCTTGTTGTTCTGAAGAGATGGTAAATTCAGAAAGAGTGAGTCCTTTTTGTGGGTGTAGCTCGGCTCCCTCAGTCTCTTATCAATACCACCTGCCCTGGAAAACGCCACGTGACGGGCCCGGTGGGATGCAGGCGTGAGCTCACGGAGTTTGCTTGGGTTTGCAGTCTAGAGCAGGGCTGAACAGTCCCAAGAAAAAGAAAAGCCACAGTACAGAGAACTTCTCTGCCTCAGCTAGCTAAAAAACTAACTAAAAGCAAAGGAGAGTGTGGGAAATGGATTTGTAGAGTATTCTCAAAGCCTGAGAGAAGGCTCACATAATAGGCATCTGTATGCAAACTCTGAGATAAAAAAATGCTGATTTAGAAATGTCATGGAATAGGGCAGATGTTGAGAGAGAAATGGAGCTAGAAACAAGTTTCAAATTATAAACTTGCAAATAGACTAGATACTTTGGAGAAATAGAAATCTGAAAGATGTATTGTAGTAGGACCCATGAAGGGTAATTTTAGATGATTGGCTTTAAGGCATTAGCAGCTTTGTGTGGCAAAAGCTGATAGGTCAAAAAATGCTTATAATGTAATTAGGAAATAGTTTGCCTTCTGATTGTGATGACATGAATTGCAACATCTGAACCATATCACCCTTCATGTGAGACTGAAAATGGAATAAAATTTTTTAAAACGCCTCTCAGTTTCCCATCTCTGGGTCAGATAAAGGAATAATCCAACAGGAGAGTTCTCTCCCACTGCCCATGCTGCAGACTACACAGTCCATGAGAAGGCATGTGGGGTAGCAAGTGCAGCTCCTGAAAACAAACTGCATGCTTCTTCTCTCCCCACCTTCACTCTTGGAACCAGTCTAAAAGGTGCAGAACGTAATATCCAGCATAAGCAGGACTGACGGGGATACAAGCATCATAAGGGGCAAGAAGGAATTAGTGATAGAAGTTGTAGCTGCCAATATGCAACTTTACATCTGAAGGTTTTAAGTATGTCCTACAGTTTCCAGCCCAACGTGTTTGCTATTTTGACACAGCTTAGCTGAAAGGAGTGTAAAAGAGTGTAAAGACCTGCTGCTTTGATACAGTATTGCAACAGATCACAAAGATAGATGCTGTCAGCTAAACAGGGAAATTATTACAATTTAATATTTTTCAAATGAGAGGTAAGTTTGGCATTGCAAATGCAAATTATCCTTTTCAACAGGAACATGTGGAGAGACAATGTCAGGTCTCTTACTAACTCCACTCCTAACAATCCCAGAAGTTTATTTGCCACAGAAATCCACCACTGATGTCCAGCTTGTGCATGTTATAGTGTAACTGTTCATTCTGTGCTGGGTGGGGTAATACAGTCAGGAGAATGTTCAACAGGACAGGAGAGGAGCTCTCCACAGTAGTAATGGGGAACAAAGCAACACGGGCCCCCTTATGCATCCGAAGAAGATAGCTTTATTACAGAAATCACCTCTTATAGTAACTTTAACTTCTACCTCACATAACTGAAACCAAACCAAGGCTTAACAGAACTTAACAGAATGTGGATACTAAATGTGAAAGATCAAACAGCAAACAGTAGCTGTGTGAAATCAAGTAACATAACTTTCTCACACTGGCCTGAGAAATTGTGAGGAGGAATCAAAACAATCCTTGGAAAATAAAAAAAAAAAACAATTTGCAGGTGTTTTTCCCAACTTGTTGTTTACTTTTAAAAGCGATCAAGAAGTGTTGTTCTAATTGTCCAATCAAATTTCTTTCTCAGAAATGTCTTTAAAAGGACGATGTACAATAAAGTTTTGCTCTTCTGCTGTGTGAGAGATTGAAGAGTCTGTGTCATTACTACCGCTGTTCCTGATCGATAACAACAAAATAAGGCACCACCCATTGGCTGGCCCAGCTGCAGTGCTGCTGTCCATGCGTCCTATCACCCAATCAGCTTTGTGCTCTTACACTGTCTGCACTATCACCCAATCAGCATCCCACTTTTGCACTGTCCATGTGTCCTATCATCCAATCACCTTCCTGCTCTTATGCTGTCCACGTGCTCCTCCAGCCAATCACAATCTCACTTCCAGCTGCCACTCAACTGACTCCTCACCCCGGCCTTCCTCTCGCCCCTCAACCGGCTTCCAACCTTCCAGCCTGCAGATGTGCCCTTCCCCTGGGGCCTTCTGGAGAGCATAAGCCTTAACAACTTTAACAATTATAGCACCATATCCTACATCCACAAGCACTCTTTTGCTGTGTTTGGAAATTGTCTCCTCCCTTTTGAGTACCTTTGCACTTCCCCCGTGAATTTGATAGTTTCTAGTGACAATAAGCATTTTTAGAAGGTTTGTCTAACATTTCTGTTTCGTCAAAATAATTTTTTGCTTCCTATCCAGTGGTGGCAAAAATACTTATGGGGAAAAGAGGGTAAAAGTGAACAGGTTTTCTATTTAGGTCAAAACAACAAAAGAAATCTTTAAGACAGTGCTAGTACTTCCTACAGTCAGGATCTTGGGCTTTGCTTCTGGCTGCTAATGGCCATATTTCACAAAGAGGATAGTGCATGTCAGTAAGGCATTTTAAGGAAAAATGTTCAACTCTCTACTTTTGCCCTCGAGTTGCTGAAGAAAGTGCAGCTGACTAAAATTCTTCTAACGCTTTCCAATTCACACTCCAGTTTCTCTGTCTTTGTAATGAAATTGGTGCATATGGCAGCAATATGGTGTACCTTTGCTGCTCGGGAAGATAGTCTGACCCATCTATGCTCAAGGAAGTTAAAGTTTATACTAAAGAAATCTTTTGCAATAGCAACAGCCTTGCACAGTTTTTTCACACAGTTTTTACCAAATTGTTCCTTTTCCCACAGGTTATTATTTGGTTCCAGCTGTGCAGAACTGAAAGTGCTGCTCTACCCATTAGTGAAGAAAAGGCCATGGGGTGGGTAACAACTCACTCTGGAAGTCTAAGGGCTGACAGAAAAGAAAGCCAGTTTCCTATTGTTTCCAGAAATGCCACAAACCCAGAGGGTTACCATTCACATTGGAAGAGCAAGAATGAATAACTGAAACAAAAGAAACAAAGGAGATTTCTTCAACAGAAATTTTAGGGGAATATTCTATGTGTCAAAAATTAGTTGAAATAAGGGTGATTGTCCACTTGCAGTGTAGCACAAATATGTAGCATTCCTGCAGCAGCTTTCATTGCAAATTACTGAGCAGAACCATCATGCAAGCAAGAGTTAAATGCTGCAGAAATGTGTATTTGTGATCTGCTATATTTTCTATCTAGGGAAAGCTTTTTTTTTAATGAAAAAATCTGAATGCTGCAGGTGGTAGTTGGGGGCTGCTTCCTGTAGTCAAGAAATACATTTCTATCTGAAAGCTTCCAGTGATTTTTTTATATTAAATCAGACGAAGAAAGAAACATGGCATTTGGTGATAGGCCAAAAGCTCCTACTCCAAATAGCTTAATGGATTTGCCTGAAAAAAAAAAAATCCAAAACAAAAAACCCCAAAAAACCCAACCCAAAACCAAAAAGCTCCATATTTGTCCCCACATTTACATCCTCACTTTATTATATGCTTTTTGTGTGCTTTATTGGAAAGGTGGTTTTGGTCTACTTAGTCATTGATCTTACTTTAACTGCTTTTTAGCATTATGGTGGATCTCTGCCCAGCAGCTACTCTAAAACACAACAAATCAAGCAGTAGTCTGTTATTTGTGTGCATCAACAGGTCATGCTCAATCTGGGATGCAATGGAGGAGTAACCAGTGATAAATGTCTAATGAAAAGCAGTCTAGCATTAATGGCAGGGGAGAGAAGGAGAGAAACAGAAAGCAGACTCCTATCGCAGTGGGCTAGAGCTATAATCCATGGTGCTAGATAGTCTTTTGACTACTCTGGCTCATCTGACTTCAGGTAATTTGCTTAGATGACAGAGACGGGAAGTGTTTTATAATTAGTTAGGTGTCATTACTTAAATAGCCCATTCCTCAGTCATGTAGCTAATGAAGGTAAAGGTAATTACTACTGTTCCATTTGTACCCAGTTGAGGGTGGCAGCAGTCATTTCAGCCCAAGGCCTGGTGCTGAGACCCTCACACTGAGACTACCTGATTGATGTGGACTTTACAGATTGAGCATTTCTGTTTTACACAGATCCTCAAAACTACCTTTGAAAAGCAAAAAATAGCAAGAAAACAAACAAACCATCCCCCCAATAACCTTAAATTTTTTTGAGAAAATTTTCCTATGGAGAGAAGGCATTTGAGAGATATGTCATTGTTAATCCATTTTTAAGCAAGCTCAGAGACTAATTTTGAATCATTGAGATTCAAGTGGAGTTTAAATTATCATGTAAAATTTTAATTGTAGTGTCTGCAGTGGATGCAGCTTTGGTACTCAGCTGTGCCTCCATATGTCTTTTTTGGGAACCTTACATGGACACAGGTGGGAGATATGCTCCAATGGGCAAAGGGAAGTAGCAAAGTTGTGTCCTTGATGTTTTTTGGTGGCTAAAATGATGCCTCTGCATGTTGGAAGTATCAGGGGCAATCAGAGCTGCAGTGATCAGTGAGATCCTTGAGTTTACCAACAGGCAGCATGGGCAGCTGGCCCTGCTCTGCAGGGATGGACATGGATTCTGATCCTTAGAAGTGTAGCAGAAAGTAGGCTCAGATTTTAAAAGAAAAACTTTGTAGGAAAAAGATTTTGTGACATAATAACACTGCCTCCTAACATGTTTCTTTCTCATTCATCCTGGCAGAGAAACACGAAAGCCCTTCGGATATTTTCAGAGGAAGTACTGGTTTCTGAAGCCTGGAGAGGAAAATAAGATGCAAGACTTGTAGTGGCTGCCTAGGCCTGAGGAATATTTTTCTGCTGTTATATTTTGCAGTGAATAGTGCCCTTGTCTCAAGCTCCTGTTCTCTACCAGTGCTTTTGACTGAATCACAGCTAGAAAATCCTTGTAGGAATGTTTCCTCCTCAGAGAAAATTGTAAGGTGAAATTCCTTTATGTTTCTGAAGGACTTTGAAATCCCCAAAATGAAAGCTGCAGTGAAGAACAACATTGCTTTCTACTTGAGGCAAGGTAAAAACTGGGGTCATCTGCAGCTGAGAAAGAATCCTACAGCTTTGAAATGGAGAAGAAATACCAGCACCAAGGAAAGGGTCTGTACTCAGGTCTGCAAAGTTGTCATTCAGCTCCTATGGTTCCTGATTGTTATTAAGTGGAACAAGTCCAGCTGATGAAGTTCATTCTGGGCCAGCATCTCTTTGTGTTCCCATTTATGTTCCAGATTTTATGTCTAGGTTTTACATATGGCATTGCAATAGTTCCTTGTTGAAAAGGAGAGCTCCTTGGAAATGCACGCCCTAAGTTCTCTCCTAGGAAAGATGTTTAGGGCTGCTTGGAAACCAGTTGTGCAGCCTGCATAAATTATGGCAGTGCAGTATAAATTTAGAGTTTGGGCTCTTAGCTTTTTCAAGATCTCAGATTTCTTTCAAAGATGTGGCCTGCATCCTCTGCAGCTATTTATCCTCATTCTTTAGCACTTTCACAGAGAAGTGGCCTAATGGAATGACACTAAAAGCATATTCCATTATATCTGTATATGTTAAATGTAAGTTGTAAACCCTCAGGTGACATTAAGTGCTTCTGCAGTTTCTGGAAGTGTTCAGGCTCTGGTGGAAGCAGGTTTATCTGTTTCTGCTGGTTTCATATATAGGAGTATGAGTCCTGACATGAGTGCAAAAGGGAGACCAGACCATCTAATTGCTATTGCTGGACCTGCCTGTTCTCCATCTCTGTGCTACTGTCCTAGCAACACCAGTTAGTTACAACTTTTTTTAATGATGTCATATTCAGAAAAGAAATAAAAGAAAAAAGTCTTACTTATGGGAGTTCTTATGAGTAGTTCTGGAAAACATCAATTCAATTATGTTTCTGTGGTTTAGACTCAAGTTCCTCTTGTTGTATAATTGATGCAATTTTGCTTTATGGCTCTATTGTTAACTTTATGATTCACTTTTGGAGTCTGGGCAGCAATAGAAAATTTAATGATATACATGTTAAAATGCTTTAAGCAGTGAGGAAAAAAGAACACATTATCTTTCTTAAACCATCTCTTTTTAAACTACAAGATGCCTATTTCTTATTTACACTAAAGGCCTTTTATACTCCTCTAGCAGTGTCAAAAAGATATGAATTGTGTATGAATTACATTTATATCATTTTTAGTAGAAATAAATACAAATAATCAAATTTCCTCCTTGCTTGAGTTTTAGGTCAGAGACACTCATGCTGTAATTGGTCCAATTTTGTTTTTATAGAGAGAAATAGAGATAGCCAGACCCCATAACTCATCTGCTTTTTAATGTAAAAAAATTCACCAGCACTCAGTCATTAAAATGCAGTACATTGCTAACTGATAAAATGTTAAAGATTTAGTTTCCACAAGAGCAATGATCACCTTGTTTTCATCATTAGATAACAATATTTCCCTTCTCTTTGGGCATATAAACATGAAGTTATTTTTTTCCAGCTTGAACTTCCAGACCCAGTTCCATCCAGAAGTGAACAGATATATAAAAATGAATGGGCTTTGTTACAAATCTCAGGCAGAGTTCCTCCTTGTTCGAAAAGGGAGGGAAAACAAACACACACACACACACACACACACACACACACACACACACACACACACACACACACACACACATATATATATATATATCTCGAATAACATATATATATTAATAACAACAGATATCTATTATTTCTCATTTTCAGTAGTTTTCTAGATGTTGTGACTTCAGATGTCCTTGTCAGACTGCAGGGGTGGGTGTATATGAAATAGTGAACTGTACTATTGACCACATGTATTTCCTATTTTGATGAAGGAAGCTGGATGACTTAGAGAGAGGGAGCCTGTTCCATTACGAAACCAATAAAATTGCATAGGCTCTGACAAGTCCTTCACAGGTTCACCTTGCTCATTCTAGAGCTAAAAGGATGTGTCTGACATGCTGGTCAGGGCTGTCACCATAGAGCCAGTTCAGTCTACTCTAGATGGAAAATATTCTGTTAATTCAGACTCAGTTAAGATATGTAACAGAAAGTTAGTTTTCCCCAATAATAATCAGCTCATTTTCCTAGAAATGGGCTATTTTTACATGATTCATTGACAGTGTATTGCACTGATACTTTTGGAGTAGTCCAAGGGATGAAGGGAAAGATCTTCTATTAAAATTTTGTGTGCTATGTTCAGTGGAGGTGAGGAAAGGAGAATAAAGCTGCAGGCAGCTGCAGTGTCCAAGACTACAAGAGAAAACCGAGATGAAAGACTCATTTTTTTGGATACTGACAAATCTAGGTGTCCCACTAAATGTGAAATTGGATAATGAGAGAGGATTTTTTTTTTTTTTTAATAAGGGTATTTTAACATTTTCATCATTAACAGGAATACTTTTTGGAATACAGAAACTGCAGTTAGGAAATTTCCCAAGTATCTCTGCATGTCTTATTCCTTCCCTACATTTTTCTGTAGGCAGCTCCACTGAAGACCTCACTGGACCTTTGGAGAAGCACATACAGGAGACCACAGAGAAGGGTTATGAGCTGGGGACGAGATAAGGTGACTTTGAAGGTTGATACCCCAGTGACAGCTGCCAGAAAATTACACAGAAGTTTACACACAAATTCCAGTGTCACTGGTATCAGAGGTGTCCTGTAATACACAATATCCAAGAACTGGCTCCCTTCACAGTAATGCACTGGGCACAGAGTAGTTCTTGGCTGGACTGTGGCACACACATTGAGATATTTTTTTGGGGCAGGATAAAGGACAATGGTAATTGGAAAAAATAATTGAAGCTTGTAGTCTGTTGATTGAATATTTAATAGACTGAATATTTGTTGTTCTGTGTGTTTTAATTCCAATAAACACATTTTAACAATTTTGGAATGAAGCACTGTTTTACTCATGGAGCACAATAATTTTTGAGTAAAGTAGTTGAATACATGCCTACCATTTAGGGTGACTGATCCTTTCTTTTGCTAGTCTTTTCCTACTCTGTAAGTGCTTTTTGTATAGAATCTATCTTCAGATCACTGGGGAAAAGGAAAACTATTGTATCACCCAGTGTAAGCAGATTAACGTTTCAATTAAACTTTTAAACTGAAAAAAAATTAAGCCTTTATTTATTGTTTCCATTCTGAGGCATTATCCAAGTTACTTATGTTCTTTAACTGTACTTTTCAGGAAAATCATGCCTACTGTCAAACAGGACTAATCATTTTCCATAAGGAAGAATCCTTATTGATAATATAAAATGCAATCGTAGTCCTAAATGCAAATGCAGCTTCTTAGGGAAAGTTTTTCAAAACCAGGTTTTATGCCCTGTTTGTGTAGTTGACATTTGAGAAGTGTTTCATAAAGCAAGATTTACATGCAGTGAGTTATGGGCATATTGCACACAACTATTTTCTTGTGTGCTAATTTTGGACACCTTTACAAAGCATGGTAAGATAAAATACAAATTATTTAATGAGGAATATCATAACTTCTAGCTGCTAGGTGGCATTATGAAATAATAGTGAATTGACTATAGAAAACATACTAAATCTGGAAATTATCTAAATAACAAAGCTTACCTCTTTTTGTTTCCGATAAATGCTTGCCCTTTTAGCTCTTTTCCTCAGTGTTTACTGCCCTTCTATTATTGGACCAATGGAAAGTTATTTGCATTGCTTTATTTTCAGAAGAGCATTTATATATGCAAATTAAAAATAAAATTGTGTAAGGGCAATTCATGTCTTTTTCATATTGAAACAATAACATCTAAACATTAATCATCTCTTTGTGCTTTTATTACCAAATCCAATTGCATGATACTGAATTCATAGGCCTGAAAAGAAATTTAGATAGCTTTCAATGAACATACTCTGTAACACTAAGATGTTATGATTAGTATTTAAAATCATGGTATGATAGATGTTGTTGTAGAGTTATGTCCAATTTACCGAAAGTTTCCCTGTTTGTGCAATAGAAAAATTATATAGGAGCAACACCATAATGGCTGAAACATGGAATTGCCTTTTCTGAAAGCTGCTATTGAAAATACCTGGGCTTTAATAAGACATATTTTTTAAGGTTTTTTTTTATACTAACAAGTCAGGAAGTGGATGGGCATTTCTGCTGTGACATTTCAAATTAATTAAAAAAATGTTAACAGCTTATGATAACTGGTCATTTAGTTTGGGAGCTGTCAAAAACAATATCTTTGCCTAAATTCAAATGACAAAAAAATAGAAAAAATCCAGACTTACACTGTGTGCACCATCTTCTTAGGGCCTGATCCCAAGGCCAATGAAGATAATGGGAGTATTGATAAATTTCATAGAGAACACATTATCACATCCACAGAATGTCTCAAATTATCAGGTCTCATTCTGCTTCCAAATACACTCTCTTAACATAAAACTAGTCTCCTCAGGGGGATTACTCTCATGTCACCAAAAAATGAAATTATTTGATCCTTCTAAAAACAGAATTAAGCAGAGTATTAACTTTTCATTAAAAATATGATGTCAGAAATAGATACAGTTAGGTAAAAATAAAACATACACCAAATTTTTCTCATTGAATTCTTACAATCAGCTTCTCTTCCCACATCCAGTAAGTCAGAGTTATTTAACAACACCTTGACTAAGAGTTGCAGACTCTGTCCTCTGTGAGCAACCCAAAAATAACAATATCACTATATTTGCTGGAACTTATAAGTCCATCTGAAATATGTCTCATGGCTCATTTCAGAGTCCATTTGAAATTTTCATGGTAGATAGAACATTTATAAGTTCTTTTATTACCCCCATGTGGAGTCTCTGGGACCTAATATTGTTGTAGGACCCTCAGTTATATCTCTTAACAAGCGTCTGTGTTCAATCTGGTGACCTATTTTCATAAAAGTCACAAGAATTTCTTTAGGGTTTCTACATCTCTATTAACATTATTGAAGCTGATTAAGTAGATAAAATATTATTTGGGGATAACTGAAAGACATTCACATATGCATAGACATTCACAGTTGCTTTTTTTAGGGAAAAAAAACCCCAAGAAAACAGAATAAAAGTGATCCCCTAAGTTAAATTGAATTAAGAAGATAAATTTTATCATTAATAAAGTTTTTTTTAGTGCTGAAGTTATCAGTTTTGTTTTGGTGTTTTTTGGGGTTTTTTTGGGTTTTTGGTTGCTTGGTTTGGTTTTGGATTTGGTTTTGGTTTTTTTTTGTGGTATATTTTTGCATCAAATGTCTTCAGCTTTCACACAGTAATGGCTTATAGTGTGTAAAATCATTCTGCTTGGCTTAGCTTTTATGTTGAGGAACTGTAAGCAAAGCTTTTGCAGTTCTGCTCTTTGTATACACTTGTGTGGGTCACTCTGACTCTTCTATTACTTATCAAGTCACTGATTTAACAGTTTTGACCAAATTTCAATAGGTGACAGATATCTCAAGGACAATACTCAATTGTGGTAACCAGCTACATAACACAACCCAGCTACAATCTGGACATCTCCATTCCAAAGTGTAGCATCAGCTTTGGAAGAGCCATTTTTTGTTTTAGCTTGATCCATAATTTGTGGTTTTTATAAGTGAGCTGAAATTCATCCCACTGGAGAACAAATAATTTCCCTTATTTTTAGAACTTTTCCGAACTTCTCACAGTAACCTGGCACTTCCTGATAACCCCCTGATATTATAAATCCCAGCCTACCCACCATCCAGAGGAAATCAGGCAGGCAGCAAAATATCCATCTCAGTGATTTTACTCTGAAGACGTGAGTTAGCAGAAGATGTAAAAAAGAAGTAAAATACTGGAAGAACAACTGAAGCAGAACTTGTAGGCCAGTCTTTCCCATCTTTGCTTCATATCTTGGGTGGCGCCCTTTGACTTCTGACTCCATGCTTTATTTCTCCTGTTCTCATCTCTTTGCCATGTCCTAGATCCTTGGCTCCCTTGGGGTCTTCTAAACCTGGAAAATTGTCAGATAATATCAGATTAAAAGCTTCATAGTTTTCACACTCCAGCAAGAAAGCGTTTAGTATCTTTCATCCCTGGATGAAGCTCAGTTTCATTTACAGGATTTGTTAGTGTGTAGCCATTACAACTAGCCAGAGCAAAGGCACTTAGTAAAATTCCTTGCTCAGCTGCATGTATTTTATATATTATTTAGGTAGTAAGGAGTAAGAAATAGGCCCATACAGACAAAAAAGAACCAACTTCTGCTATTGCAAATAAACTAAATTCAATGCCATGTTATATTCCTAACAAACTCCTAAGTCCTACAGGACAGATACAAAACTCATCTCTACAGCAAGATTTGGCATGATCTAATCAGATAAAACGGGTGTAGACCCTAAGACTATTTCAGGTGAAAATGGGGTGACATGTTACTGTGCTTGCATAGTTTTGGCCAACCTGCTTACTTCCAATGTTTGCGAAGGGTATTTTTTTGTGTTCTACATCTCTGTCTTGGGAAGTGACCTTGGCAGCAGAGTCAGGCCAAAAATGGCCTTGATGAGTTCATCACCATACCTAGACATCAGGGGTAAGGAAGGCAGTAGCTGCTGTGATAACAGCAAACACTCACATAGGGCTGTGCTCATGTTACTAAAGAAATACCAGGAAAACCTATACCAGTGTGATGCTGCCTGGGAGCCTCCAGACCAGAGAACCAGAAAATACCAAGTAGAATGTCTGCAGTGACAGGGCACTCCAGAATGAGGTGACAGTTCTCTTGAACTGTTTTTAGTTAACAAAACTGTTTCTAAGTTAATAAAAAGCTATATGGCAACATGAGGAACATATCACACCCACCAACTTGGCAGTTTCCAAGAATCAGTCATAGCATCTGACCACTGTCAGAAATCTAAAGTCAGTGAAGAGGTATCAGCACTTATCCTGCAGCCAACAGCTAAAATGGGCTAGATATGCCATAAGAATGCTAATTTCTTCTATTGATTCTAAAGTGGTCCCTGCGTGACAAGCTCAGATGGACCTGCATTACAAACATTTGCAATCAGGTAAAATGAATCTGACATCAAATTTATCACTGCAAGAATCTGTAATAATCACAGATGATACTTTCTGTATTAACAAAAAAACCTAGAGCTTTTTGGGTAGTATCTAGGTGCACATCATAAGGGGGAACAAAGTCGCAGCTGGAGAGAGGTCTTGTACTAATAGCTCACATTAATGCCCTGTGATTGTCATTTGTCAAAACAATCAACTTTTCACTGAGGCAACCTATCAGCTGAACTGCCACACTGTCATGTAGAACTTAGGACATGAAGTAAAGCAAGCATAGCTCACATTAGGCTGAATTAGAGAAAGAATATTTTCATGTACGGGGAAAAAAAAATACCCAGGGTATTTCTGGTTTGTTGTCCAAAGAATCTTCCTTCCTTCCTTCTGGACAAGTTTATGATAAATAGAAGTAGACTCTGTATTGCAGATTTTTTTTTCTGTATTAATGCAGAGCACTCCTTTCTGAAAGGTCTGAAAGCCAAACATTGCCTCTGCTTTATGCAATGCTATGGTTTGGTTTTCTTTCATTCTTCTATGCTTTATTCTACTTAACATATTTTCTGACATGGAGGACGTCTCTGGCACTTTATATTTGCAACAAATGAACCTCATGTGGTCGCTTGGCTGTCACCTTACATAAGGGGTTCTCTTCACATGTGCTGGCTACTTGAGGCACTGGGAGTGCAGGCAACTATGGAATTTGTGATCTTCTGAAAGTTTCCTGATTTTTTGAGAAAGAAAGAATTTTTTCACCTAGAAAAAGTGGTGTTAAATAAATTAAGATCTATCTGAAATTTACCCTTTTTAGTGCTTTCAAAAGTGTTTACACACTTCTCTCTTCTATTGTTTCTTCCTAAAGACAAAGTTACTACCTGAGATATGGAAATAACGCCTTTTGGAGTAATTCAAGCAATTCAGTTCATAATGTATTCAAAGTGATGACTAAGAGGTGAGTATCTGAGAGTGAAGAGATTTCTGGTGCTGCAAAAGTCTGGCATTCAAAAATGGCAAGAGGAAATCCCAAGGCCAAAAGACAAAGTAAGATAAAACAAGGTAAGAAATCAAGCATACAGGGGCGTTTTGTTGTGTCTGTGTTTAGTTGATTGTGTTTTGTAATTAGGCGTTGGAAATGTTTCTTCAGGAAAGGGATGACCTCTCTATCATTTTACATTTCTTTAGATCAGGATTGTAAATCAGCCTACAAGAAAGACCAAATATAACACAACTTGACAGACATGTTATTTAAAGAACTTGTTTTATACAGAAAGTTAGACTAAAATATATTAGTAAGAATGGGTACAAAAAGTGCTCTGCAACACCAGAAACTCTCATAGTATTTAAATTGCTTGTGAGTGATATAGTACAGCTCAATTAATTGCAACATATGATCCCAGTCTGGATGGACCTGGAAGGGATGGTATTTGATGATGTTATTTCCAGTGCTGTGTTCTTATGAATACTTCATCTCTTCTGGTTTCAGAAGTAAAATATCTGTGAAACTGGAAATGTTGTTTTTTCTTGGATCATTCAAAGACTGTTGATAGCAAACACCCATGAACAGATGTTGAAAAGAAAATTGGATTTTCCATCCATTCTTATCCTTGATCATAACCCAGTTCCCAAGTTAAATATTTCAAAAGAGCTGATTTTGCCCTCACTCCTGTCTTCTGAAGCTGGGAAACCCAAGCCCCTTTCAGGCTTCCTGCAAGTGTTATAATGCTGGAGAACATCACATTACCTATGACTTTGGTGAAGCATTATGACTGCTCTGTGAATGACTCATGTTAATATACTTCCCCATTCATTCTCCCACAGATATTTTGCAAGGAAGCAGTACATATTAAAGGTGCAAGATAGTCACCTCCAGAATAATCACTTGAATGTGCTCACCTTCTAACAGCAGTTTTAAGAATGTTTTCTATTGTTTTTGCAGTATAGAAAATATGCACCTGGACTCAGAGAATCTGTTTGAAGCCTCTTGTCCTAACTGCTAAAATGGCTACAAAAAAAACCTGCTAAAAAAAAAAAAACAAAAAAAAAACAAAAAAAACCCCAAAAAAACAGCAAGAATGCCTAAAATGGCTACAAAAAAAACCTGCTAAAAAAAAAAAAACAAAAAAAAAAACAAAAAAAACCCCAAAAAAACAGCAAGAATGCCTTGCCAAGTTTTTTTTGCTAATTGCAGGTAAATTGGTCAGACTTTGAACAGCGCTCAAACTTAAGCTGTTTTTTTCATATGGATCTGACCACAGAGTCTTTGAGCAGAGCCATGGTGCAGCACTGGAGGGCTCTGGAACCACTTTGCATTTCCTGCTTTTGCCATGATCTTTGGAGGAAACAAAACATCTCATTATCCAGGTCTCCTCTCTGTTAGTGGGAAGAATGTTCCTCCCTAAGAAGCATTATGAATTCAAATTAATTGAGCTGTGTGAAGTACTTGTAGATCACTATGAATAGGCATCCTGTAGAAACTCTTAATGCAACAGCTCCAAGTGAGCTCCTGAAATTCCTTAAAATAAAAAGTTGATCCTCTTGCTCACTGCTGTGGATACCACCACAGTACCTTCTGCTTTGTGACTATCAAGATTAAGATCACAACAATATATAAACTAGATGAAACACTGAAGAGTGTTTCTTGGTAGCCCAGATGGATTCCATCCAGCTGGACCACTATTAGCCAAAGGTATCCAGCAAAACAGACTACACCAGTCCCAGGAAATTGCTGCCTGAGACAAACTGAACATTCAAGAACACTCAGTTCCAATATCTGATTTGTTCTGACCCTCGTTATTTAGGTGACTCTGACAGTTATCATCACCCAGTATTAACCTGTTAAGCTTTACTTGATTTGAATACTGAAGATTAACTGGATAGGGTGAATATCATTGTATCACAGGCCAAGCTGAGACAAATGCAAATTTTACACTGACATGTCCATGTGGTTTGGAGCAGACAGCAGGAAAAAGAACCTTAAAGGAAAGTAGGAAAATAAGCAATTGAGAGGAGATCATCCACTAAATGAAGCAGAATTGGCATTACCTCTTTCATATTGATTTGAGTTTCTTGAGTCTTTCTGGACTGTTTGCTTGGTCTTCACCAGGAAATCATTAAAAAAAAAAAAAAAAACCAGAGAAAGTGTTAAGCTCTGGAAAATTCATCTTTGAAATGAAAATATTTTCCCAGTGTTTCCCATTTTCAAATCTGGATTAAAAGTTATTGTCTTAAAAATACCCTTAGACTTTTTCCCTGCAATGCTCCTCTCCCAAGTGTTTTATCAGGGTGCTAAATTCTTTTCTCTGATCTAAGCACCTGACTTTACCTGACATTTAAGTGAGATGTACGCCTACATCTGAAGGCAGGTTTTGGCTCTTTGAATATGGATTTGTCTTTGTTTTATTTATAGAGAACAGAGTGCAGGGATGATAAAATAATTCAAAGGGATGGTTTATGGACTGCTCTCATCTATATTCTGCTAACAGAAAAAGTAAGGGTTTTTTGACAGAGGTGGAACATATATAAAACAAAATTTACTTACAGAAAGTAGTGCACACATTCCTGCTTTAATAAGAATGATGGTTTTTTTTGTTTGTTTTCCTCTTTGTTCCTTTTGTTTTTGAAGCCATCTAAATTTTGTTCTTTTGAACAGCTAACAGTTCCATTAAGTTTTGTGTTCAGTGTGTTATGCTGAATTTCTTTAAAGGTATTATCTTAAATTGAGAGATTATCACAGGTTTTATGAAGATTATATTTTATCAAGTGTAAAACTACTCTTTTAAATGAACAAGGGTATTTATAAGGTGCCTTACTGAAAGATTCACAAATGCACTTGAGAGGCTACTCTTTGTATGCTTTTTCACTTAAAACTCCTCTTTTGTTGTTGTAATCCAATTTTTGGACTCACATTCAGGTAACAATACACTAATCATTCTCACTGCAACAGTCTCCCACTAGGCTCACTGGGAGTGATTTAATAATAGCATAGTTTGAACACTTATTTCTGCATTTATTTTTGAAATATATGGACCCATTCTCAACTATTTTCCTTGAAAGGGTCCCAAAATTTCTTCTTATGATATAAACATTTATAATAGGTGCACTGAAATATTCTCCAGAAAATACAAAGCCAGACTTAATAGAAAGATTCTACACAGACAACAGAAAAATTTGCTCTTTTTCTCTAAATGCAGAAGAATAAATTCTTATCTTTTATTCATAAATGGAAATTTTGAGAACTCCTTGTTTAACCCTGTTGTCCTGTTCCCAGATAAACTGTGGAAATGGGAGCCAATACCACAAACTGCTAAGCACAGCCTGAAGGAAGCTGAGAGCTCTGAATTCTGGTTGACTTCGCAGTAATAAGTTTTAAGAGTGGAAGAAGTCCATTCCTGCCCTCAGATGGATGCTCCAAGAGCCCTTTGAATCACTGCAGTCAGGCCAACTCCAGACATTAGCACTGCATGAGCCCTCTTTCTTCAAAAGATATTTTGCATAACATGAAATGAATCAAGAGACCAAAGACTGATGTCTAAGCAAAATGTGTACTTTGATGAAAGGAGCACCTGAGAAAGACTGTCTTGAGTTGCTAATTACATAATGTCCTGAATTTTTTTGAACCTCAGTGCCATGAAAGAGAAGGATAGAGAGAAGTACAACAAGGTTAGGGGATCAGCCCACTTTGTGAAAGGTTATAACTCAGAAACCCTTCTTTTCACAAATAAAAAGCTACCCAAAACCACTGCATCCTTCCTCTCTCTGCTCAGTCTGTGCCTCAGAGGCGGAGGAATTACTGCCTGTTTACAAGCACAGGAATATACACTGCACTTTGTTGCTGAGCTATAAAAAAACAGGGAAAGACTTGCTTCTTTCCTCATCTGCAGCCTGGGAGTAACAAATTCCCACATCTACTTCATCATTATAACCCTAAAACAGTGGTCCAGAGGCCATTTCCTGCAGTCTGACATTGAACAAAGCTATTACCAGCAGAAAAAGCATGGTGCAAGTTTCAGGGGAGTCACATTACTTTCTGGTAGCTGTGAAGGCAGTTGTGGGCATCCCTGTCACTATCTATTACTTTCTACTTGGCTTGCCCACCATTCACCTGTGTTTTCCTTTGATTAATTTGTAACTTATACCTTTCCTGTGTCTGGTTGTGAAATGCTTGTTAGAGCAGCCATGGCTGAATGCTTTTGTCTCTGAAAATTGCAACCAGAAAAATTGCATGAATGTACATATATATATATATATATATATATATATATGTAATATCTGTTGTATTTTCTTCTATTTCTAACTCTGCAATAGCTAAACCTTTCAGTCACCACAAAATATCCACCCCCTTGCTGCTGGTTTGCTCTCTTGTGCATGTTGCTGACACAGTGGTCCAGCCTGTTCTCTTTTTAGAAATGTTGCATTTGTACATTTTTAATGTGTGCTGCTTGTTACATTCATTTCAAGCTATGCTGGTAAAGAGATCAGGAAAATGCATATCTGTCAAATGAAAACTTATTTTTTGCTATGTTTTAAGTATACAAAAGTACTTTAACATCTGACAGATCTGTCATACGTAATTTTAGCCTAATTTAAGTAGGTAAATATCAAAACATAAATATGAATAAAGATTATATATTAATTTTGTATTACTGTACAGCAAGTATATGTGGGTATATATTTATAGATATACACACAAATCTATCTGTATACTTACATATGGAACATTTGCTTCTCATAGTCTGGGTAATTTTTCCTTTTGTTGTAACAGTGCTGAATTCACAAAGGCTGAACTTGTCCCTCTGAGAGGAAGAACAGCCAACACAACAAACCAGGAACGTTTTTGTATGAGGTCAAAAAAGCCATTGAACAATGCACTATAATTTCTGAGAAGGTAATTTCTACAAAGGAAAATTGTATCCTAAAGAGGAAAAGCCAACTAAGGAGCCTGCAGAGAACAAAAGGCAGTAAATTATAGAGCTCCAGACCCTACCAAAATGCTGTGTCTCCTTTTGGGTAGCCTGGTCTAGTCTCAGAAGCCAGAACAACAAAACCAGAGGATTTAATTTTAGCTTAGGATTTAAATATTAAGGCAGAAGCTCAGTTAACAACATATCACAGGTCTATAATAGAAGCAATCCTTGAAAAAATGCTAAATATCTGTTGCAACCTCCATCTTGTATTCAAAACATCCCTTTCCCCCATGACATTATGTGCACTGGGCAAAAAAAAAATGACAGCAAAATAAAAACAGGCAGTTAACCTCTGCCCTGAAGTTGGCTGCCTCTATAGCTTCCTTCTGGGCCTGCACCATCCTCCTTCCCTGTCCCAATGAGACAGCAGAACTCCACGAGGAGGTTAGGGGTCTTGCCTCTATTGATACAGGGATTCAACAGAATGGGCTGATCACTTGTGCAGAGAAAATTTGGGAAAAAAAGACCATCAAATCTCGGCAGGAGGAGCAACTTTTATAAATAAATATTTTATCATTGGCAATTCACTTATCTGCTGTGCTGTCACTCTGCATTGTCACCAGCTAGCAGAGTGAATCCTCATATTTATGAACTTTTCTACATAGAAAATCCTTTTTCTATCAGATCTGTCCGTGGCTCATATTACTGAGGAGAGGAGGGGCTGTCACTCTGCCTTGTAGCTGCTAAAGGTCAATGGACTTGCAGCTCCTTTTGAGGTTCAGTGAACAGATGCTTTTTTGGGAAGTTGTGACTGAATCACTGCCTTCATTTCAGTTGAAATGAGGGCTAAATGGAGGGAATCCAAATTGCATGGAGAGCACTACATGAGAAAATAGCTGAACAGAGAGTGGTCATTTCTCCTGGTGTTCAGCAAAATTTGACAAGCATCACAAAAGTGGTGTTACTGAAAAAGGAAGCACTTGTATGTGGACTGCAGCTTTAGTGCTTTAAAGGAGTATAAAAAGTCCCTGATTAAAATACGGAAAAAAATTACATTTAAAGATGATTATGATAAGCAGGGCTGAATAAAAAACAGCCTATGTGATATTGTAAGGACCATTAACAGTTTCTGCTTCCTCTTGCTTCTAATACTTCAGGTTTTAATTATTATCTGTGCTTTTATAGGCACTTAAAGGCACCCCTATCAAATTTCATACAAGCTTTTCATGTAGTCTGTGGAGAAAGAGATGAGTACTAGGCTTTGCTATGAGTTTGGGGTTTGGCTATTAAAAAGCTAATTTGGGGATTTGTAATGATTTTCACATATAGAAGACAAATCCCTATATTAAAGAGCTCATGGTATAGTACCAACACAAACTTGTTTTGTTGCTATCCTAACAAGATGGAGCAGGCTTTTTACCCAAGGGTGAAAAAGAGGTTCCAAATCTATTGGAAAAAACTGCCAGGTTGGTGTGGGTGTGCAGCTCAACAGCGCATGGTGGTGAAGTGGGCTGGTCTCAGCCTGTTGATTATCCTGGTCAGCTACCATGGAGTTCTTGATATTCAGTTAAAATTGTCATCCATAAAAAAAGATAAAAAGGTTATAGGCCCTTTGCATCACTCCTGATTTTCTCTGTATACTCAAGAGGAAAATTTCTAAGACGTGATCCTGAGCCTAGAAACTGAACTTAAATTGCAGCTTTCCCAATGGAACTTCCACAGTTTATTTCCACTGGACACATGCCCATGCTCACTGACAGCTCAGCTTTCACTGCAGCTCTTGAAGATGTCTTTTCATTTGTTAGCTCTTGGCTTTCAATACTGCTGCACTCAATTTCTTTTCTGTGTAAGCATCAGTTATCTCCATCTGTTACCTACCTCCTTTCTCTTTACAGTACGCTTAATATGATAGACATTGTCCAAACATGTATGAATACCTCAATTTTGTCCTTTAGAGCTTCATCAAACAAAATACCAAACAGCAATACAGTCAGATTTTGGAGGATAAGCAGTCTTTTCACCCATTTTAAAGTTGCTGCCTCCCACACTTAGAGGTTTGATACAGAGCACTTCAGCAGTGGGCAGAGATGAATAGCCTGACAAACATATTCCTTTGTATGGAAATATCTTCTGCATGGAGGTTTCTTTCTTGAAGAACCCTAAAATTCTGAAACAATGTCAAAGGCAGAGTTCTGCTAATGCTGAAGTTGTTGCCACCTCTGAAGTCAAATCAGCAGCCACATGTGGGTATGAAGGAAAACCCTCTGTTCAAATGAAGCTCATTTAGAATTTAGAGGCAGACTCTAGTTTCCAAGGTGGCTTTGAGTCAGGATAATAAATAGGCTCAGAGCTGACATGCAGCGAAGGAGAGGATCTAATCCTCTCTAGCACCAAGGCACAGTCCAAACTCACATTTACCTTCACTCCTGGTGAACGGGGACTCTACTTCTGTGTACTTCTGGCAATGAAATTCTGGTTGCAGTATGACAATTAGTTGACAGTGGATTTCTGTGTCTGTGTGTTTAACCCTCCTATAACCCCTGTCTCCTTATCCCTCCCCCTTGAGCAGGGACTTGGGAAGGTTTCTGCATTCCCAACAAATTGGAAGCATGTCCCTGCCCTGCCTGGTGCCTTTGCAGGTCTCATTATTCTTTGGAGAGAGCTCAGTCTCAATTTGCGCTCCTTCAGTGCAATCAGTGCAGCCAGATGGAAATGGCTTTGAAATATACCTTTTCAAATCTCAGCTTTGTATTTCTCCTTTGATGTTTCTTGTCAGGTTTTCCAGTTGTCCTTGCCTCTCTTGCCTCACCACAGCTTCCTCTCTCCAGGCTGTGCTTTCCCCAGGCTCATGACTCCTGAGCATTTTAACTTGCAGAGGCATTTCAGTCACAGGGTGGCTGTCGCTGGAGCTCTAATTCACTCTGCTGCCAACAACAGTGTATGTCATCCTCAGTGCCTGTGTCAGAGATGGACAACCTCTGGAAAAAACCACAGAAACCTTCTGTCAAAGAAACTTTGGAGGCTGTAGGAAGTTATAGTTGCTTCAATACTCAAGCAAGGCTGAGGAATTTTTAATGAACCTTGTCCACAGAGAAATTGCTGGGACAACTTGTACTTTAAATCTACAGACTCCTGCAATGTTCAGGTAGATCTGAAAGTCTCATTGGGCTTCCAGGTGTGGCCACATTTGGCAACAGATCCTGGTTCAGGCTCTTTGCTTCATCACTGTCTTTGGAATGCACTGGTTAGAGGAATGGTCCTCAAAGGAGCAGCTCTTTTTGTCACTTCTTTACTTAATTGGATTCACGCTCAGAGGATTCCACACAAACACTTGAAGGAAATCATTACTGCAGTGTTTGTAGCTCATCAGTTCAAGAAGAAAATGGATGTTTATTCAAACTCTTTATAAGACACCAGGCAAGGGGCTCTGATACCCTTTTTGTTATTCACAATTGCTGACTAGAGTGGTACGTAAAGTATATATAAGACTATTTCCCATATATATACATATATATGTGTATGTATTAATATATATATTTATATTATACATTTATATTTTATACTTGTTAAGGAATGTTTTTCTATAGCCTGGTACATGATTCTTGCTTTATTCTCTCTTTTTCTGCACACTCAGCTGACATTTCATTTTTAAAAAGAAGCTCTCTGGGACTCAGGAAGACAAGCAAGATATCTCCAGAATATTACCTTAATCAAGCTCACAGAATGTTCTGGGACAACTAAATAAATTATTAACCTTCCTGTTACAAATCAGTTCACATACATTAAAAGCTGCTCCAGAACCAGTTGCATAGTCCAACAAATATGTTAATATATAAGCAGTCCAAGTAAAACAAAGCAAATCCTTATTAAAAATAAAAGAATCTGAATCTTAATGTACAGAAGTACTTAACTGGCTTCCACAACAGGGGAAAATTAAAATCTTCCAAAATTTTCTTATTTTTCACCTATACTCGCATATTATCACCAAGCAGAATGTGAGAACTTGCTGAAACAGGTTCCCATGATGCTGAACTCACCATAGTAAAGTGCTGAAAGCACTAACATGAGAAAATTCCCATTTATCAAAATCAGTATTTCCTCTCTTGCATAGTCTTGGGAGCAGATTTTTTTCTATTAGACATGTCACTTTATGCTACAACCTCCACAGCAAAGAGTACATTTGAAACACAAATTTGGATTGTCTAAATTAAGGCATGAAGAAGGGAAGTTGTTTTATCCTTGCCTTCCCGCTCAGACTTTTCTCCCTGTGCTTAGTACAGTCTGTGGAATTTGAAACTGGGACTGATCCTGTGGGCTGGGAATAGGAATATCCTGAATTGTTTGATGTGTTTCCAGTTCCTTTTTATTGCTTAGATCAAACTGTTTTCCACTGATGCAGTAGCAGCAGTGCTAGCAGAGTTGTCTAATACTCCCCATCTCTTTTTTTCTGTTTCTGTGCCTCCCTGTGAAGCCCCTGTTGACAGAAGTGTGCTATCATTTGATAAAGCAACTTTCTGGAAAATATAATGCCCTCCAGCATGTTTGCTAGGGTTTGGGTATGAATGAGATCTCCACAGCTGGCATATATTGTAGAGACTCAGCTGAAGTCTTTGAAACTTGATAACAAGAAGTTCTAATTGTTTTGCCTGCAAAGTAGGACCAAATAGGCTTCTAATGAGTTTTTAACATTCTCTGCCAAGTGTTCCTTGAGGGAAACCCTAGGCTTGCTAAACATAACCTTCTCCTGGTGAAGATGATAGAAATCTTTATGTTATTCAGGGATTCTTCTCCATCAAAAAAAAATTATTTGGATTTCATATTTTTGCCTTTGTAGCTTAATCAAAGGTAAAGGTTTTATCTTTCCCAGGTTTCATCCACCTCCTCCTAACCTTAGTAGAAATCATATGAAACTTCAAAGAAACCCCCAAACAATTTAAAAAGTTGCTGTGGGAGAGGAAGTGGGTCCTAAACTTTAAAAAGAAGGGGACAGGAAGGACCTGAAGGAAAAACTATGAGCTTTCTTAGTTCTGATTTCTGTTACATATGTTAAATGAATTGAAAATTTAATGTGAAGCCCAGGGGTCTGAAACAAACTGTAGCCCAAAGTAATGCAGTTCATACAGAAAGAAATATCTACCCTGTATAATCCAGTATCAGGTACTCAGTATGGGAATATCTCATACTGCCACCTAAGAGATAGAAATTCTTGACTGTGTTAAAATAATTGCTGAGTTTGTTCCTGCTGGCTCCTTTCAGTTCCCCTACAGTAATCTCTGCTCAAACACACTTGAGGCAGAGATTATACAGTAAGCTTTTTCCTTCTAAAGTCTAACACTGTAAATAACACAGTCCACTCTAATTAGCTTTTGTAAACATGCATCCAGCAGGCAAGGAAGGAAGAGAAATAACCAGTGAGCTATGTAGCCATCCACTGTTTCAGGCACAACACTTGGAATTATTTGCCCAAATGTTGTCATTAGAATAATCCTGCCTAGGATAAACTGCATTTGCCCCTTTCCCCAATACTGTAACTGAATGACAAATTCTGCAGCTGACTCACTGGCAGCAGGATACACACTCATGCACCATGTCTGCTTTTGGATAGAGACCCTCAGAGTGTGGACTTTCCAGCATGACATATCAAGCTGTGAAAATATTTCCAATCAAATATTTGGATTTCTTGGTTGATGATCAGCCCAGAGTTTCTTAGGCAGAAACATGCTTCCTCTGACCCTTTTCCCCTTAGGAATTTCAGTCCTACATGACTGGCCCAAAACTTGTTTTTATCGATCCTCTTAGTTTTAGGTTTCCCCGTGACAAGCTGGGCATCAAACTGGGGCTTTAAATAGGGGCAATTTTCTTTCCCAAGTTTTTGAGTGTTTGGTCTTGAGTGGAAAAAATTCAGGTACATGCTCATTCATAAGTTCATAAACTCATTTCCTCAATGCAAAATTTCTAGAATTATTTCAGACATGATAAGCAATGAGAAATCAACTTCTCTAGAATCAAACTACCTATAAGAAGAATACCCTTTTGTTTGTGGAGATATTCTGAAGAGCTGATGTAATAGTTCTCCCCTTCTAAGATTAACTCCATTTTTATGAACAAATTTAACAAAGCTCTTTTATAACTTCAAGGGTTTTAATGGCCTCCTGATTTCACAGCATTTAGCATTCTCCAAGGTGGAACTGCTGCCCAAAGCACCTTGTTGGAGGAGAACCATCATGCCCAAAGGCTAAAAAGGACTTGCAGTTTGTGCCTGGTTTGGTCATTGGAAAGCCTCTGTATAACCAAGAGTATAAGAGCCCATCCCAAATAAACTGAACTGAGGGAAAGAGAACAGAGGGACAAAATTCAGGAGGTCAGTAAAAGACGAGATATGTGTAGGAAGGAAACACATTATTTTTGTGTGGGTTTAAAGAAAAAAAATTAATTGCTGTTTGGGTCTTTCTTGGAGGCCTTCCCTTTTTGTGTCAAAGAAAAAGGAATAAATCTCAGGTCGATCATTATTAAATTGCCATTGTTTCCAAAAGGAGATCCTTGATTCTAGTCTTCTAATAACTGGAAATAGGTTTTTTTCCTAATTTTCAGATATGTTAATAATTTAGTAAGGTTCTCATTCCGGTTTCTAAGGTAACTGCACTTCCATTTCCCTTATGATATCTCAGCTTGTCAGCTCTCTTGAGGCAGGATCCCATAGTGCTGCCTCTCTTAATTGGCCCTTAACTAAACCCCCCTCCAACCCTCTGTAAGTCTCACTCTGAGTAGCTGCTCTGACACTTTTCTCCAGCCTCTTCAGCTCTCCCAAGGTTATGAAGTATTTACCAAGAGCAAAATAATTGATTAGGAACTGTGCCTTAAAGCAGCCACCCAATGCACCTGCTTGGTGGGCACCCATCTTCCAACGGTTTTGGGGCTCTGAAGCATTTGTCCTTGTTGATCACAGTGAGTTATTAGAAGACATCTCTGTCCCCAGTCAGTATTGTTATTTTTTTAAATGGTTGAAGCTTCTTTTGGTTTGCCTTTGGGCCGCAGCAATTTCTGTGGTAGCCCCTTCCCTTGGAGAATGTATTTCAAATTATTTCCACTTGAAGTTCTGGCAAAGATGAAAACAGTATTAATTACCTCCCTACATCCTTTTCATCTTGAAAGAAACACCTCATGTCTTATTTATCTGGGAACACAGCTACTGATAAAAACTTGAGTTTCGTTAGGAAACATTTCTAACATTTATAAAGTTAATGCAATCTTCTTTAAATACTCCATAGCTTAAAAGCATCTGTCACAAGTCTTTTTTGGCTTCCTTCATCTTTTTAGCACCAACAGAGTCTGCCACACCCCCAAAGCCATCTGTGTATCTCATGTAAAACTTCTGCAAGGGCTTTTGTTTCTCTTGACCACCTACATCCCACAAATGGAAAGCATCAGTTTTATTTTTCTCTCTTAAATCCCCACAGTATCACCCCCAGTGTGTACGAAGAAAGTCAACAAGCTAATTTGGTCTCAGCCTGCAGGGCAGGGGTCCCCCCCAGCACCCCTGTGGATGGAAACGGGGCAGGGTGTGCAGCTCAAAGGCATTGGTGGACTTGCATTAGAAGTGGATGAACAGGCTGACACAGCAGGCAGGAGAAGGGGGCTCGTGCTGCTGTCCAGGACCAGAGCCAGGAACAAATCCCTCATGATGCTATTCCATGTTGCTCTTGTGTTATTTTAGCACTAAACTGAAGTAATCCTTCAAAAAGTAAAAGCTATAGCTGAAAAGTAAACCTATCATCTCCTTCATATGGTAGTTTACTTTCTCTGTGCTTGAGATATGAGCAAGAGTGATTCATTTGTTTTTGCTGAATCTCAGTTTTATTCTACTGGTATTTCTTTTTTATACAGAAAATAATTCTGATCTGCATTGTCACTCAGAATTGGAACCAAATCTTTGGGATTTATAGAGGTTGAAAATCCAATGTCATTATAAACTTCTGTAGATTAGTTTTGTATTTCAAGGTCACACTCAGCAGCAAATCTACAATTCTAAAATGCATGAAAAACTCTGTTCATGGGAACCCCACAAAAATTTGCAAATTCTCGAAATTTAGTGACAGAGAGAACCAGAAATGTATCTGGCCCCATGGCTGAAAGCCGACTGAAGTCGGTGAGGCCTTTCCCACTAACCTCAATAGCTCATTTTGCTGTGATTTTTATGTAAGTTTGAGGGAAAAAAAAAAATTGAATTTTTAGCCATGCTTCTTTGTCAGTTTCATCATTATTGACTCCAGATTTCAAATGGAGGGATTAGAAGGGATTTAGGACTGACTAGAATGAAGCCAAAATGACCCTCCAGTTTTTGCTTTTGTGCTCAGGCTGCAAAGTCTTGCAGCACCGCTGCTGCTCTAGAGCTGGACCTCCCTGGAGCATGGCAGCTGCTCAGCAGAGAAGCAGCCACTAGAGAGCATGACGAGACCAAATAACCTCCCTGGGTGTGATCTAGATCAGGGCTGGAGCCAGGTCTCCTGAGGTAGAAAGCTGGTGCCCTGAAGCATCTTCATGACTGAGTGCTCTAAGCAAAGACAAAAAGCCAACACAACTTCAAATCTTCAAAGGAAAAATAAAAGAGCATTGAACTCAACCTCGGTGTATTAAATGAAAGCAAGCATGAAACTGTCTCATCTCTTTTGTGCCTTTCATATGAAAATTATATATAAATGTCTCCATTATACATGTATTTTGATTCAATGGAAAGTCTTCAGAATGGAGTACATATAAATATTTATGTGTTGCTGGTAAACCTCTGAATATCATTGCTTTGTGGTTATTTCTTCTGTGTAAAGCAGCTTTCAAGGCTACAAAAAAGATATATGAGTGGAAGAAGTAAGACAAGTTTAGTATATTTGGAGAACAAAAGCAAAGCTAAATAATGAGTTTTTTATACAAAAATTATGTTTCAATCATTCTACAGATGTTTACAATGGTAAAAGGAGAAAAGAGATGTCTTTGGAAAGGCTCTCAATTTTTACTTTAGCTCTGTGATCATCTATCAATCAATACAGGGAAACTAGCTCAAGTGGATTGGGGTTTGCAATTTACTTCCTGTTGGGGCAGTGATTTGTACTATGAAACAGGAGAAATTGTGCATTTGGCACATTATTCAAGGTTGAAACAGAGTAGGAAGAAGAAAGAAATTTCCTTCACACTGTGAGAAGAGCTGTCTTTTCCAGCAGTGAGGATACAGACTGTGTGATGCTGATATGCTGAGGTCTTCCATGGGCTAGAAGCTTGGCAGCTTTTATTCAGGAAAAAAATAACTTCAAGGTTCTGTTCTGGGCTTGGCACCAGGAACACCCACCAGTGGGCAACAGAATGGCCCCAAGTCTGTGTCTCAGAGCTGGTGCCTCCAGAGCGTGTCAGTATCACATGGCACTGTTCCAACAAACAGCTTCAAGTGGAAAATGGAGTATGCAAAATGCAGAAGTAAACAAAAAACCTCAACCCAAAAACCCAACCCCAGACTTTCCCCTGCTGCCCCACCAGAAAAGGGAAAAATTGAACCCATGCTAAAATCCATAGTTCATGGTAGAGAAAAGAGCAGACTTCCAAAGGAGTGCAAACTGTTGGTCTGGCTAGTAGACATCTTTTGCCTTCTTATAATAAACAGTGGAGGATATTTCAATCATCTTGCCTAGCAACTAATTTTCCCTCTGAACTCTAAACTATTTCAAATTCCCATGTACTGTTTCTGTAAGTTGCTAATTTTAAAACCTGTTTTCTCTTTTTATAATGCCTCCTACATCATTCCACAAGTTGGGGACCAGGGCATAGATGTATGATTTGTAAACCTCTTTATTTCCTTGACATGGCTCAGCTCCTTCACTGTAGGAGCTTTTAGGTTATTCCCTAAATCACCAAGACTTTCCAGGATCCAGTATAAAGAAAGAGAAATCAACTGGTTTGTGCGTATTTGTATTGACTGAAAAACAATGGAATTTGATCTACTTGAAGAATATTGAGACAGAGAAAAGGTTTTTATTGAGAGGTACAATCAACTTTATTTGTTGACCACAATAAATTGTAATTCAGTACAAAACAGTTTTAACCATTTACCACAGTGTCAAGGTCAGGACCTTCACAGGCAATTAAACAAGAGATAAAATTTAAGTACTCCTATGGCCTCATGCCACATGATGCTCTAGAAGTCAATTCTGAAAGTTTCACAAGGGATTGAATTTATAAAGTGAGGGGGTTTTTTTTGGTTTGGTTTGGTTTGGTTTTTTAAAAATATGGTGCATTATCTGCTGAGCCAGGCAAATACTGGCTGCCTGGAAGAAGAAGGGAGAGAACACTCTGAAACAAAGGAAGGACAGAGCTGTGGCTATCAGAAGTAAATGTGCCTCCCAGGGAAGAAAAAAATGTACTGAATTGTTGGTGCCATCCCATTTGCACATAGAATCATAGAAAGGCTTGGGTTATGAGAGGCTTTGAAGATCATCAAATTTCTACCCCCCTGACATCAGGGAAACTTCAACTAAATCAGGTTTCTCAGAGCCCCATCCAACCTGACCTTGAACACTTCCAGGGGTGGAGCATCTACCAGCTCACTGGGTAACCTGTGTCAGTGTTTCTTAAGCCTATTCATAACAAAATTTCTTCCTTATATTTATTCTACATATACTCTCTTTTAATTTAAAACCATTACCCCCTGTCCTGTCACTACAGCCCTGCTAAAAACTTTCTTTGCATACTGAAAGGATGCCACGGGATCTGGCTTCTCCAGGTTGAACAAACCCCAGTCTCTCAGCCTGAGGTGATCCAGCTCTCTGACCATCTTTCCTCTGAGCATGGTCCATGTCCTTCCTGTGCTGAGGCTCCAGAGCTGAAGGCAGCATGGCAGATGGGGTCTCAGCAGAGCAAAGCAGAGGGGCAGAATCCCCTCCCTCCTCTGTTGCCCATGGTGCTTTGGAAGCAGCCTAGGACATGTTTGGCTTTCTGGGATGCAAGTGCACATTTCTGGGTCATGTCCCACCTCTCATACACTAGGGCCCCAAAGTCTTTCTCCTTAGGGCTCCTCTCAACCCCTGAATCCTCTTCCTTTTTTGCATAGAAATGTTTCTTTTTCTTTGTATCCCGTGCCAAGTTCAGCTTTAGCTGCACCTTGGCCTTCCTCACCCCAACCCTACACAACCAGACCACATCCCCATACTCATCCCAGGATACATGTCCCTTCCTCCACTGCCTGTGCATTTCCTTCTTGCCCTTTAGGTTGACCAGCAACTGGTCAAACTCAGCCATGACATCTAGCCTTCCTTGCCCTATTTCTTACATGTGCTTTTCTGACCAGATTGCAATTCTGGGGTTGGAGCCCACAGTGAGAGATGGCACTGTCCTGCAGAGCTGGATGCTGCAGCAGTGTCAGTAGATGTGTATGACACAGGCTGTAGGTGTTGTGGGCTTGCTCATTACATCAGTCAGTATCTGCTCTAAATCACGTGAGCAGAACTGCCATAATGAGGGTGCAATGTGGTGCTTTGGATGGTGGAGATGACAGTCATCCTAAATTGCAGGCTGGCACTGCCATGCCAGGAGACAATGGATTAGAACCTCGCAGTCATGAACATTCAGGAGAGCCCAAAGGTGTCATATGAAAACAGCAATTTGAGCTCTGCTTATTGAAGTAAGATTTGCAAGACCAGGAAGGGTGTGTAATTTCCTGCCACCCCATCAGTGAGACCCTTGGAGGGCACATTGTGAGCCAGGTATTACTAAGATACCAACCAGCATGTTTACAGGAGCATCCCTGGCACTAGACAGGGAGGATATTGACCTTGTTTGCTCTCGTGGAATTACAGATATAACGGAGTTTGGTTTTGAATTAATTTTTGTACTTCATTTTCACTTGATATCAGCCAACATAAACAAAAATGAGTAAGAGACCTCAAAAAGAAAGAAAAAAATAATAAATAGAAATCCTGATATCCTGAGAAGTCTGCATTGGAGGCATGAAAAAAAGCACAAGGCTGCTTTATAAGAGGCATCTCATTTGGATTGGATTCAACCTTGTGAAACCGAGGTTGAAGGAAAAGAGCAAGCAGTTACAGCTTTATAGCTCCTTTATGCTTCCAATGGGAACACAACAATTACCAAAACACTAATCTTCTCCAGTAAAGAATGAAGGAGAGTTGTGAATTGCATGTTGTTCCCCACTTCAGTTGTTCCCAGAGAGATCATCTTTTAGCTTACAGGATTTAGCTGTCATCAGAAGAAAGAGATTAAAGAAAAGAAAAGTAAAGACAGTAAAGAAGCTTTACTCTATAAAGGATTGTGTAAGTGAACTTGGGCTTGAAAGAGAGGGTGAGACTGGAGAGTGCAGAAGAGGTCCTCCAACATGCAAAGGTGGGAGTATAGATGTATGTGAATGTGTGTGTCTTTGAGAGAGTGAGGAAGCTAGAAAAGCAGGAAAAGATCTGGAAAATATATAAACATTCACAGCTACAAATTTTAAAGCTGCTATCCTTGTAAGATTGATTGAAGTTTTGAAAGACTCACCAAGTCCAAGTGATTGCTACTTTTTTCTGCCAGCTGTCCAGATACCATGGAACTAAAAATCTAAAAAAGCAACATTTGAAAAATTGGATTTGTAAAAAGTGATGATGGGGAATTTTGTGGAGATCAGTTGCCTACTCACTAACAATGTGAGTTTTGGTGTTTGTCCTGACCTTATTTTGGGTTGTGTCAACCTGAATTGACACACTTGGCTCCTCACACTGAATTGAAATATTCTGTGTCAACTCAGTATTAACCTGCAGCCCTCTGGACATCCACCTTCATGCAAGTTGAAGGTCACTGCCTCTCATTCTGGATTTGTACTGTAGGCCAGAGTCTTGGCCTGAATGAAATTCAGAATACACTAAAGTACACTGACCTGTTTTTTTGAACCCCAAGGCAGTAAGATTTTAGCATATCCTGGAACAGTTGTCCATCTGGAAAATCAAATACACAGGAGAGATTAGGGGCCTGAAGCATTCAAACTAAAACTCCCATGAGGCTCTCCAGCTGTCAAGGAAGCTGATCAATGTTGGACCATGCTGGAACAACATGTTTTGACATTTCCAAAGCATATTTTAGTGGAATATTCTTTAATACATACACACACATGAATCTATTAATTACTGCTGGCTCAATTAAGGCTGAAAACAAATGTGTAATAATTTAAATATAACTTTTATCTAATTCTAGTTGTGCTGGATGACATTAAATGTGCTGTAATTGTATCATTTACACTGCTTGTATATATTCTGATAATTTCCAGACAGACCTGGATTAGCTGAAAGAGTGGGTTAACATGAACATATGAAGTTCAACAAAGACAAATGTGAGGTCTGCACCTGGGAAAACATAATCCAGGATTGCAGCATGGGCTGGAATCTGCCTGGATGGGGAGCAGCTTTACGGAAAAGGCCCTGGAGGTCCTGGTTGACAACAAATTCAGAATGTGTGACCAGTGTGCAGCTGGGGCAGAGAAAGCCAGCAGGAGGCTGGGCTGCATTGATAAGGGCATCTCCAGATTGGGAACTCATAATCCCACTCTACTCAGCCAACAGAATGCAATTCTAGGGCCAAGAATGTCCCTAGTATGCAGTACTATGAATGCCAGGCCTGGAACTCTGCATTCAGGTTTGGTCCCTGCTATACAAAATGGATGTGAGCAGGCTGGACAGAACCCAAAGGGCAGCCACAAACATGACCAATGGAAAGGAAAGCCTGACATGTGAGAAAAGGCTGAGAGAACAGGGGTGTGTTCAGCCTTGAGAGAGGAAGGTCTGAGGGAGATAACTTCACTGTGTTCCGGTATTTAAAGGATGGCAACAAAGATCAGACTCCTCTTTTAAAAAGAGTCAAATGGAAAAGATGAGGGGTGATAGGTCCAAGTAACCCCTGGGGAGATTCCAGTTGGGCATAAAATGAAAGATTTATGAGAACAATTTTCCCAAGTAAGTGGGGGATTCCCTGACATTAGACACCTTCAGAATTCGTCTGGACAAGGTGCTGGACCATCTCGTTTAGACTGTGCTTTTGCCAAGAAAGGCTGGACCAGATGATCCTGGAGGTCCCTTCCAACTTGACTCGGTGATTATATGAATATTATATGTTATCAAAAGTATCAAATGAATGTCTGCAGGAGTTCTGATGACACTGGAGAGCAACATTGTTGATCAGAGCAATTCAGGAGAAAACCTCTGCCTTCTGCTCACCCTCTGGGAAGGACTTTGCAAAAGAGTTGTACTTACAAAGAAGATGGAGAAGAAAATGACATCAACTAGAAATTCAATATAACCCTGGAAACTAGTGTTGTGGTTTGAAAGAAAACGAAGTGAGAGGCTCTAGACTAGAAAGACTATTTAATGAAAAGAAAAAGGAAAATAA